>JADDOH010007297.1:0-55061 GCA_016648135.1 Agrypnia vestita | reverse complement strand
TCTGAAAAGTGTTCTTGAATATAATCATTAGAGTATCTCATGCAGAAAAAAAAATGTACGGAAGTTGTGTTCATAAAATCTCTTTTATTCCAGATACGTAGGTGTATGTATGGTGCAAAAACACTTTGAAAATTCAGTAAGACTCGCCATATTATATTGAATTGAATTGGTATTTATATTGAAATCTAACTTTAGAAAACTGAACATATAACTTAATTAAGAATGACTAATTCTTTATTCTCATGTTTACTTTAAAAGTTCGGGGTCAGTATAAATAGCGGGTAGCTGGATAGGTACATACACGTATACACAATAGTTTGTTGGCACCCCTCGGCTAGGTCCAAGGTTATCGAATCATTGCACGACCATTTACCAGTTTAAGATCATTAAAGATCTCAGAACTTGATATTAGAATACAATGTAGGAACAAAGCAAACAACATAAGTTATCCAAAGTATTTAAATATTGGTAACTTGGTAATATCCTGTAAAGGATTACGAGAAAAAGTGCATCTCTGTGCACACTTTCCTCGAATTTCCAAGGTAATAAAAGAACAGAAGCAATCCTTCATAAATTAGTTGTAATGGTAGGTGGCTTATGTCTGAACATCTGACATTTTGTTGCTAGTTTCTAAGATATCTAGAAACTAAAAATGGCCTTTTAGTGTCAACTATGGAGTTATGCTAGAAGTAACTTAAGTTGGCATTATAAGCTATTATAAATAATATTTACCCCTAATGATCTTTGTACCAATCTGGTATTAACAATATCTTAATCTATAAGGAAACCCAAGTCGAAAAAATCAAGGATGATTTTACAAATATCACGAACATGCTCTCTCAAATAGATAGTACTATCCAGAACCAGGGAGATAAAATCGTCAGCACTCGAACATAAAATCAACAGAATGTTATAGGACTAAAAACAAAATAGGACTGTCTTAAACAAAATTAACCCACATTTAACCATGATTCAATTCAATTCAATTTAATTTTTATTTATTCCGTAATATGTATATTACAAACATTATATTCAACACATACACACACACACACATATATATATACATACATATAGTATATATATACTTATATATATATAGATATATATATTTATATATTATATATATATATATATAATTAAACAATTAAAAATGACCTGGTCAAAGGTGTAAGAGAATCCTACTTCGGAAAACCCCCCCGACGAGGAAATGCTGCTCGAGACACTATCGACAGACTGGATTTTTCGTGGATCAAAAGCCAAAGGTATAACCTCTGCCCAATCTCAGACGAATATTTCAAGGAGGACGACAATTTGGAATAAAGACGAAGGAAATAGGAACACTCGCTGTACAACTAAGGCTTTTCATGTTTTATTTATTGCTTTCTAAAGTCTATATATATATTCCTATTATTAACCTATATTTATTTAATTGTAATGTGCAAATTGCGCTGTGAATCGTAAAAGGATTTATAATATTTTTATCGCCCTGCCTCTCATTCTCGTATATTTCAGGACATTTGTTAGAATTGAATTCAAATGTTAACGAGAGTTCCGACGTTACACTCCGAGGTTACATAATAATCGCGAAACATTAGCATTCGGGCGGAGATTGGTATTCGCTTTGATCTGTGTACTATATTTAGGGATGAAACGAATAGAATCTACTATGGCGTTATATTTCGCTTCGTGTGCAGTTGTCGAAGCGTTCAAATTATAAGTTTATAAATTTAACTTTAAAATGGTACAATCGTTGGATGTTTATACGTGAGTTTTATCTGGGTTGCGTAACGATTGCAGATAAAAGGATCTGTAATATTATAATAGCCTTCGAATTACTGTCCATCTCTGCATGTCTAACCATACATCTATTCAATACCTCAGGATGGCGCGGATGGACTAGATAATAAGCAGGCTTTATTCTATATTTTTTAATTATTATGCGTGGGTTTCATCTATGTTACGCAATATATTGCGACATAGCTGCGCCGAACAGCAGGCAGGAATGTGACAGATTCGAACTAATCACCTGTCAAACTAAATGTAACCCGTTCCGTTATGCACAGACTATGACGTCACACTCCGGCAGCTCCATCGGAAGACAACGAGTCACAGCCGTGGGCCTTGTAGTGAATTTGGTAATGATGATATACATCCAAGCTTTTATTTTTTAATGTGAGTGTACTAGCAGAATGAGTGGAAAAAGATTTAACATTAAATGAGTAATTATTGTAACAATTTTATATTCACAAAAGTCAACTAGTTATAGGTGAGTTTAATAAATAATTTATTAGGTAATAAATAATTTAGTAGGTAACAACTCGTACGGTAAAACTATTCGAGCGAGCGTGAACAAAATGCAAATTAAGCTGCAAATAAAAATGTAACAAATAATAACTTGATAATTACGCAAAATTATTAAGCACGTAAGCTTTAATGAAATTTAAATTGAACTGTAAATGAGAAATGTAACAATAATAACATGGTAAATACGCAAAAATATTAGACAAGAGTGCTCAAATGAAAGAAATATTATTTTGGCTCACGTTGCACGATAAGTATGCCCTATTAGATTCACCGAACCAGGTGCATGGTGTAAATAGCAGAATATTCTAAATGTAAGTTATACAATGATTACCCACACCCTGCGCCGTGGATGAATTCAATTATAATATAGAAATTTAGTTCGGCCATACAAATTAGCAGTGATATTTGTCGAACGGGATGTTAAAAGATTAATTACCGGCGGCAGTGGGTAACCATTACAGAAAATTTATACAGTGGTCTCGCAATGATTAGTCGACGTCGACATTAAGGTACAGATACACGTGCTTCTTTACTGGCATGCTAATGAGCATGCCACTAATAAGCATGCCCTAACAACTATACACACTTGCTCATTACTGGTATGCTTATTAGTGGCATGCTCATAAATAAGCATGCCCAAAGCTAACAATCAAACACACATGCTTATTAGTGGCATGCTTTTGTCATAGAATAGAGCCGCTCTTGTTCAAAATGGAAACTTTGCAAACTGAAATAGAAAATTCAAGTGAACCAATAAATCAAAAAAGTTCCCGAGTTTCCATCCGCACATTTTTGATTTTAGTTTATATAATTTTTATTGTAAGATTTGAATCATTCATGCCTATTAATAAAGTTTCGTAAACATTATTTCTCACTATATTATTTTTACACAACGGTGACCGAGTATTCCACAGACATTCGTGATTCCTACAATAAGTCACGAAAAGTAATGTTTGAGAAGATCGCATCGATAATACTAGCCGCGAAGACCGCGAACGACATAAGCATGCTCATAAATAAGCAAGTCTGTTCACACATGCTCCAAAGATACCCCTTCTCTATGGTGAATGACAGTGGCATGCTCATTTCTAGCAATGTGCGTACACACATGCCACTAATAAGCATGCCACTGTCAAGGTCGATACTGCGCATGCTCACGTGCCACTAAAGAAGCATGTGTATCAGACGCCTTATGGAGATATGTAACAATGTAGGAGTAGTATAGTAACAAAAACATAACATAATTTGAAGAGCATGGAGAAAGAGTAAATCACAACGAAATTATAGCATAGATCCAACTTTAGGGCCTGGGTTTACGTGGTTGCCGTTTCTTGAGGTCTCTGGGCACGATGCATCCACGGCCGTCTTCCACGTACATGCCAAAGAGTACGCATGATTAATTTTCGTCTCTCCTTGCGCCAGTTTAGGATAATACTATTAGCTTTCCAGTGTTCTTAGGTTTTCACGGCCACTCAGAATCTCCAAGTTTGTGTTTACTGGGGTATTATGCTGTGTTGTTACGACCTTTCGGGCCGACGTTTCGGATCCCATTGCAGGGTCCATCATCAGCCCTGATCGGCCCGAAAGATCGTAACAACACGGCATAATACCCCAGTAAACACAAACTTGAAGCTTTCCAGTGAATTCCATTGGTAACTTCTGATCGAGCACCATAACTCGACTAATTGCATCAGTCAGTTAAATTTTACGGCGAATTTATGAAAGTCAGTGCCAGCGCGTACGCACGCACGGGTGGGCGATTGCGACTTCCGCCGCAGTTAGCATGGAGGGGGTTTGCATGGTTGTTCGCGAACATCGCTACACGGTCTTGTATTGCCGTTGTTTAGGTACCGTGATAAAATTTAACAATCAAATGCAGTTCGCGCTACAAAAAAATATTTTACAATACCGTGTAGGAGACCTGACTGTGAATTACCCGCCACCATACAGGTGCTGCATAGGGTGCAACATAACAATATATATAGCACTCGGGAAGACTCTACACTTTCTTAGTTAACGGAATTCAATGTATTTATTTATCTATATTTCGTTATGTTTTTAATTGGTTAATAATACATGGTGGCTCTTCATTGGCCGACATTGAAAACATAGTACTTATATACTTACGAGTGCCGTCTGTATCCTAGCGCGAACATGTCGATAATATGTACATATTATAACTTTAGATTTGTGTAATAATTATGTCTGCATGTGATGTCATTGTCGGCGTAGTTGGGCTAGTTTCGACGAAGGCTTTGTCTTGCATGTGCTTAGCGTGGAGAGAAGAGTCTTGTTACTTCTAGGAACCAACACAGTTTTGTTGGCGCTGGTATTAAAATATATACACAAAGGATACACTATTTTGGAAACATTAACTGGATAGCAGATATTGGAGTATATGCAAAAGGAGGACGTTATTTTATATACATGACTGGCTGGTGTTAAAATATACATGCAGGGGAGCATTATTCGAAAGCGTTGCACGAGGATTTGGACCTATCGTAGAGAACTTCAACTGCTGTCAAGCTAAGGACTTTCATTCTACTAGTATTTTTATTCGCTACTTATTAAACGTAACATGGGTAATTAATATCACGATTGTTTGGATTAATATAAAGTGATTCGAAAGGCAGGGTCGGTCTTCGTGAGGTCTTGGAAACCATAGCTTTTTAGACGATATCTGATGGAGGTTTGCACCATTTCAGAGCATGACCTTTCGTCTTCGGGAAGCTGGAAACAGCACGGAACCGCACCCTTAGTACGTCAAGCAAAAAGGTACTGATTGGAAAGTCTGGACAAATCTGATATGGAAGAAACTCGAAGCTTGGTAATCATTGATCTGGTGAGGGTCTCACGCTGTGTATTGTATGCAGAAGGTAGTACTGTTTCTGTCTACATGAATATTCTAGTCCATTTATATTAACACCATCAGGAAGATTGGGTTGATGCGAGGCGATTCCATAGGTAGGGTCGGCCTCCGTTAGGTTTTGGAAACCATATCCTTTGAGACGATATCTGATGGAGGTTTGCACCATTTCAGAGCATGACCTTTCGTCTTTGGGAAGCTGGAAACAGCGCGGAACCGCACCTTTAGTACGTCAAACAAAAAGGTACTGAGTGGAAAGCCTATTTAAATTTGATATGGAAAGAACTCGAAGCTTGGTGTTCCCTTATCTGGTAGAGATTGGGCAATAAGTATTGTATGGGAGGAGAATGCAGGTAGCTCTTCAACAATCAAACCTTTTACTCGGGATCGCATTCAAGAACGAGATATGACGTACTAACACCATTTCTTTCATCATTCACCACCTTTATTATCTTGCTGTATACAGGAGTCTTTCAGGATCCTCCTCCTTTGGCACAGGACTCACATAGCAGGAATTACACAATTAATCGTAACATTCATTCTGGAATACTACCTATTTAATTTCTTTAGTCTAAAGACTACACCGTGGGATCATACGCATCAATTATTATTGGCGATTATTACTAACTTGGTTCTTCCTGACGCATTCAGGTATGAGTTTTTCCAGCCAAACCCGTTAGTTCATTTAGCCTTTAACCAGTAGTAAATCTAATGATAACCCGGTCCATGTGGCCGCGCTGTGGGACCCTCCTCATATGCACCAGTCAATTGACTGCCTCACGGGATCGTCTGCAAAAATCTTAATATCAGACGCGGGATATCTTCCTGATATGTTTGTCGCCGGGAGGTCGAGGACACTGAATGGATCCCAGCAGAAACTACAAAGTTTCGGATTGTCTTTTGGTCTGGGGGTTTAGAGTGGGAGGCTATAATTAAGCTGGAGGTAGCCACCGGGACCATCGTTGCGAAGAGGGGCTGATATCCCCCACGGGTAAAAATCCGTGGGAAATATAACAAAATAACTTGACACTTACAAAATATTACTTATAAAAGAATTGAAAATTTCGACCTTAAACTCTCGGGTTGTGATTAAATAATTACCAGACAGAACCTACTCCAAGCCTTTGTATGCGACTATTTGTTATAAATGTGTTTATCATTCCCAATATACTAGGAACAGAACTATCAGCTCAAATACTGCCGAACGCACTACCGGTAAGCTACTTACATGTGTCCCGAATGTAGGGAATATAACGTGTATTATTGCATTTTAAAAAGTAGTCATAAATAGGTATTACGTGTTGTTGTGCAACCCTTGTACTAAGTTGCCATTATGAGGCGTAGATAGTCAGAACGAACGACATGTTAAAGCGCATGCCACCATGTCGTCAATGGTTGAATCGTTTTATATTTCAGCATTTCTTAACACAGGGTGTATCATAATCATGATGGATCAATATAAGGAAGTTTTTGCTACTGGCATTTATTCCCCAGCAATGCTCGCATATACCTAGCTTTTCAGGTGTATTCAGGTTGTACCCGAAATCGGTTATCTCTCGTATAGGCGAGACTGCAGAGTTCTAGTGCGGTTTCTAGAAGGCTCCGGATATATGGTTTATGCCTTAATTACGGATATATGGTTTATGCCTCCGATATTTCATCTATATGGATTTTAAGATAATACGTAGGTTCCATGACGGTAAAGGTTGGGCGTTCTACCATCTTTAGTAAATACATCTGATATATTAATTGTGTACGGATTAGCTACTTATGTTCGTTACTTTCCGTAATTAGGTAAGAATCAGTTCTATCTTATACAGTAAAGGGCGATCTAGCCGCGTTGGTAGGAATACGAGTCTCACCACATCTCAAAAGAATTTAGGATAGCTACGAACATAACGGGGGGAATTTTCTAACCACTAGATAGATCACTACTGACCAATTTTGAAAATATAAATTTTAACAATTTTTTTTTTAAATATTAGCTTTCATGTAAATATGCTTCCGTAGTTCTAAGTTCAACTAAAATTTTCATCTAGTAGCTTAAAGCATAAAGCGTGTGCTTAAAAGCATAAAACCCGCATTAATTAAAAAAAAAGTTTATGCGAAATGCCGTGACAAGGAGTTGGGCTTTACGTAAACTTATAAATAATTAATTAGACTAAAAACGTTTCAAATGGTCTTCCTTAATCCCGTAATCCCGGGAACAGAAAAATGCTCCGGGATTATAATCCCTAGTTATATATCTCCAATTTTCAAAAATGAAGATAAAACTCATACAACAAATTACAGACCTATGTCTATAGAGTCCGCAATTCCAAAATTGTTTGATTCAATATTCTTAAAGAAATTTATTTTAGATATTAAAAAAATATATCCCATTTACAGCATGGATTTTTAAGCGGGAAATTAACGCTTACAAACTTACTTTCATACAAACAGTACCTATATAAATAAGAATATTAATAATAATTTGCAGACAGATTTTAGCAAAACATTCAACAAGGTACCATACAAACTTTTATAAAATAAAATTAAAAGCCCTAGGAATGATCAATCACACCTTGAAATGGATTGGAAGCTACCTTACTTCTAGAAATTTCTATGTCAAAATACACGATTATAAATTAATCCTTTCCATTTGAGGCATCCTGCGGTGTACCTCAAGGGTCCCACCTCGGGCATAATCTATTTTTACTTTTTATAAACGATATTGTTGACATTTTTTACGGAGTTAATGTTTTTCTGTTTGCAGGTGATTTAAAAATATCGTCACGTGTCGTGGCTGCAGGAGGAATTAATGAAAACGCTGAGATTCATTACAGGATTTATTGAATACCGATTAATTAATTAAACTATCACTATTAAATGTGACGCTATTCCTTAAATTAAACTATTTAGCAAATAAATCATTCGTAAATAGACACTTTAGATTCGCTTTGACACTTTATTTACTACTTACTAGAATATTCCATCCAATTTCCGCACTTATTAATTTCGCTTCGGTTTATCACGCTACGTAAGAACTTTCTAGAATCGCTGTCGAATTAATGCTCGCTGCTACCACTCGCTTGGCCGGCCTGACTTGCCGCTCGCGGCTACGTTCGCTTGTATTATCGCTGTCAACGCGCACGGAATCTAACTCAACTCTGATTCTCGCGTATCGTATTCATATTGACTAATACTGTTATTGAAATTCCAAGACGTTTCCCGCGTTTTCGAGAAGTTCCTCGCATTTTCCAGACTTTTGGAGACGTTTCTCGTAAGCCGTAGATTATGCTAGGCCATTCTGGAATCTTCGTTAGTATTGTAATCATTTCAAACAATTGTCACTTGACATGAGTGCGTGATTCTTTTTAGCCTCGTTACAATATATATAAAGCGATCTCAAACATAAACGACTGTATTACTTTGCAAAATAACCTAAATCTGCTTTATACGGGGTGCTGCAATAATGAACTATATCTGAATGTGGAAACGTGTAAACAAAGAAGTTTTAATAGAAGTAAAAATAAAACCATATATCAATACTGCACTAACAATACAGATCTATGTAGACGTAGAGTCTCAGTTACTTGTTACTTTTACAGTTACAGTTACTAACTAATTAACCATCACGCCGTTTACCCGCAAGGGTAGACAGAGAGGATTAAATGCCACTCTCTCTTCTATCCTGGCACACCACTTTTGCTTCGGCCACATTCATACATATTCTCATACAAGTTCTACGGTTGTTGCGGCTTTTAACAGGGTAATCCTCAAATGCTTGTAGTATCTGATCGTGCCAGGTCTTTTGCGGACACCAATTTGCAATAAATCAATGAAATCCTTAGGGCAGCGTTGATTAATAATAAATAAAATAAAAATATAATAATTGGGATAAGACTTTTCGTATTTCCTCGGGGCATTCGTGAACCGATAAATCCATAAAGTTACTGATGCACCTGCATTCAAAACTTCCCTCGGAAAATAATATCCTACTTTGTATTCAAGAGAAAACTCTGGGAAATTGTGCGGCTTTTGTAAGAAAACTTAGATTCAATAGAGGTGACATCGATTTATGCAATATTCAAGGAAAGCGCCAAACATAAAAATGGATGCCCATAAATTTTAAAAATATATATTTAACTGCGCGCGTGTTTGTGGTTAACGATATACATTCATATTTATTAGAAAGGATAAAGCAGATTTATTGACCGTATTTTTTATATATTATATCCTTCGCAGAATAATTTTCCAGAATCATTGAAATAAGGATAGCTGTATGGTTAATGTACAGGATGGAAAATACTTAGTTTGTGTTGAGATTTATGTGATTTGAGTATGTTTAAAATATCGACCTGTCATATCACCATTATAAGAATTTTATTGAAATCATGGACATTACATTTTTTGTGGATGCAAAATATACCTTTGTTAATTTTAAACGTTTAAATGTGACGATGTAATGAAAGTGATGAATACGGGGATCGGTAATCATTAATAATTTAAACGTTTACTCGTAAAATTCAAAAAATAATAAAAAATAATGACAACAAATAATAATAACCAGCTGTTCGTACCCGACGTTGCACGGGTTAAGGATTAAGTTGAAAATAAATTTGTGGGGGGAAACAATGGTTTGATTCGAACGGCATAGATTTGCATCGAAAGTGTATCAGGAGGAGGGGAAGGGGAAAGGAGGAGCGGGGAAATGTAGCCTATGTTACCTGCCAAATCCTTAAGAATAAGTTTACAAATTTTGAGTCCGATCGGTCAAACGGTATAGATTTCCATCGAAAATATGTCAGGGGGAGGGGAAGGGGTATGAGAATAGGGGGAAATGTTGCCTGTGTTACCCGCCGGGTCCCGAAGCATAAGTATGCAAAATTTGAATCGAATCTGACAAACGGTGTGGCTTTGTATAGAGAACAGACAGACAGACAGACATTGAGTTTTATTGGTATAGATAACCATTTTTCATAGAGAGACAATAAAATGGTATAATTCGAAACTCTCGTGATTATCCCCATAATGATCTATGAATTTGAATGATATTTTTATGAGATTTTCGACCCTAGACAATCTTGATTTTCGTAATCCAATCAATCTCCCTGAATATGATTCAGCAACTGGCGGGAAGTAGCTGAATGCAGAGCCCGGTGAAGATGTATTCATAAAAACACCACTACCCACAATCGGTAGAAGAGCCAGGAACGAGGTAAGGAGATCACCACATTACCGAACTGATACTTGGTGCAATAAAATAAAAATAAAATACAATAATACAAAAAAAAAACATTAAAAAAATATCTTTGCTCTAATAGCCATCCAAAAAATAAAGATAAAATTAAGCACGAATACAAAGAGTAAGGAAAATTATGTATCATTGTAATAATTAAGAATATGATTCAACAGATATTGTGATAAGGAGAAAACTAGTACAATATACATACGTGTTTAACGAATAAGAATAAAATATGAAGAATATTTTTTGCATTATAAGCGCACCAGAAATTTATGCAAATGAGCAAGAACCTAAAATCTGGATCCAGAATATGGTCGCGGAATATAGATTTATGCATTGTGCGCGCTCAACCGAGTGGTTCCGTGACCCGCGAGGTGAAGCTCCGCTTTTAAGGGTTCTATTACTTTACCAGTCACCTGGTTATATGGGTCGAGAAAAGGGATATGGAATGTCTTCCGTCTTCATCGTGCTGTTGGGGTTACGTAACTCGTCATTCTAATTGTGGAGTTGGGAGTGTAAAAGTTCAATAATGGAATTCCAATCTGAAAAAAAAGCATGAGTTTTGTGGGGGAATGGCGGTCCAGTCGTCTAGCAAAGATGAAGACATCCACCACAGAACATTGTTACTTTGGTAGACAGAAGTAGTCAGTGATAATGTTGGCATAAATATATACTAAATAATATATTCGACTCTGAAATCACAGCTAGTGTCCAACTCGCACATGTTAAGTGCGGCATCTATCCCGTGAAAACCTCTGTAAAACTGTAAAAAGACGTGGACGTGGAATATAAGAAGAAAATACCTTTTGTTTATTTTAAATATATAAATGTAAATGAGAAAAAAATTAAAGTTGCATCCCTTTACGAGGGGAGTACTGCGTGTGTAAGAATCAATGGATCTTTCACACCGTGGTTTGATATAACAAAAGGTGTTAAACAGGGTTGTGTAATGTCTCCATGGCTGTTCAACTTGTATATGGATTATTGTGTGAAAGAACTGGAATGTATGAATATAGGAGCGAAAATGAGTGATTTGATTGTATGCTGTTTACTGTACGCGGATGATGCGGTATTAATGGCAAATAGCGAACAAGACCTACAAAGTCTAGCTAGCAGGATGTATGATGTATGCAAGGAAAGTGACCTTATTATGAATGTAAAGAAGTCAAAAGTAATGGTATTCGGGAAGGAGGAAAGTAAGACAACGTGTGAAATACTAGTAGGCAATGAATGTTTGGAACAAGTAGATGAGTTTGTGTACTTGGGAAGTATGTTCGATAGAAGAGGGAATGTTGAGAAAGATATAGAGAGGAGAGTGACTGCCGGGAATAGGGTGAACGGTGCTTTGAATGCAATAATTTCTAAAAGAAATATGTCTACCGAGGCAAAACTGGCGGTACATAATGGAGTTCTGGTACCGACACTAATGTATGGAAGTGAAGCCTGGAGCTGGCAGAAGAGGAACGAAAGTAGATTGAATGCAGTGGAGATAAGGTCCCTTAGACGTATGTGTGATAAATCCATGTATGATAGAGTAAAGAATGAAGATATTAGGAATTAATGTAAAGCTGATCGTAGCATAATACAGAGAATAAAAATAGGGTCGCTCAGGTGGTTTGGGCATGTTGAGCGAATGAATGAGGAAAGAATGGTAAGAAAGATATATGATGCAAGTGTTGACGGCGCCAGAAAAAGAGGGCGACCACGGAAGACGTGGCATGACCAGATTAACCAGATACTGGAAAATGGTCCTGTTAGAAGTCTGAACAACCGTCGAGCTTGCATGCGAAGATGTATGAATGTAGACGAAGCGAAAGTTGTATGTCAGGACAGAAGAGTATGGCGCTCTATCCTCTCTGCCTACCCCCTCGGGGAAACGGCGTGATGGTAAGTAAGTAAGTAAGTAAGTAAGAAAAAAATTACATTCAATTTAAATTTACTTTGCACATTTATCAGTCTCCAGTACCAGATCGTTACTTACTGGACTAGGTTGCCCATTTTATTTATTATAATTTAGAAACATTTCACAAAAGTAGATCCACATTTCATAATGTAACACGAAATATTAATGTCTGTTGTAATTGAAGGACGATTCTTGTTTCATAAATGATATTATTAATTGCTTTTTCATCTAACAAAGAAAATAGTTCGTGACAATGACATGTTTCCAAACAAGCTGGATGAAGTAAGCAACATAAATTACAACACAAAGGCTGCTCCAAAATAGATGCACAAAAATAGTGCGAACATTTTTATTAACAATTTTTTTTTTATTACATTATTACTGTTTGGATTCGTTAATAATTATTCATGTTAAGAATGATAAAAAATGGACATGTCTTTAAAAGGGTACTTTTTTGATACACATAACAAAAGAATGCACGGGGTAACGTCCATCAAGGTAGGACACCTGGGTACCTTGGGTAGTAACCAGTGTGAAAAATTCCGGGTAGTAACATAACGGTTAATAATTATTCATGTTAAGAATGATAAAAAATGGACATGTCTTTAAAAGGGTACTCGACGTATTGCCTAAGTTTCAAAATTTTACTACCAAATAGGCGTTGATAGTGGTGGCACAGTAGATTTTACAGTCACTAAAACTACAGTACACCCAGAACAGTAGTTTATTTCCGGCCTGTCGGCGAGTTATTAGCCTACTCTTGCATTGACGCTAGGGTTGTCACTTTATTTTTACTCCCTTTCTTTTAACTCGTAGCGCCTGAGATTCCGACGCATAAGATAGACATGAAACCCGAAAATTTCTGTAATTAGTATACCTAGTTTCTGCACTTAAATTGCAAGAACGCTGATTAACATCAACGTAGACTTTTAAAAACGCACAGTCTTTGTGATAATCAACACACCTTTTTAGTAAAGCACCACAAAGATAAAAAAATACATTTTTTTCAGGAAGCGCTTTTTTTTCTAAAGCGACGGCTGCGAGCGCGAATGGCACCGAAGGCACGGCCCTTAGTGCCGCCACCTTGTGCCCCCATATTCTATGTCAATGTGTGCGTCACAGTGCGTGCGTACACGGCGCCGAGCACGCACGCACACATTCTAATGGGTAGCGGCCAGTTTGTATGAAGACGTATTACTGTTCTTAGTATACTGTGCTAAAACGGCCATATATTTTTTTCCGGTACTATACTTATCTGCACGATAGAAATGTGTTAACTTTAACATCTGACGTTTCAACTGCGTAGTGCTACGTACATAACACCTTCTACATGAATGTAAGTTTTGCAAGTTTGACAATATTTTGATATACGCTAATTCTTCGTTCCATATTAGGGATATGACTGAATGACAAAGACATAGACCGAAAATACTAGAGATTGTTTCATTTTGTTTACGATTATTTTTATGATTTTTAAGAAAAATATTTTTTGTCTCCATTACATGTAACATGTAACACTATATTATTATTTTTTCTTTGGCCTCGACAAATTGTATCGAGTGTGTCAAGTAATATTATATTATTTATTGTTCTGTAACTTTTTGTTTCAAATAAATTTTAAATAATTTAAATAAAAACCATATAAAAAAAATCATGTATCCGCGGTAGAAGTTATACTTAAAAACTAAAATAAGGACAAAATTATATATTGATGACGCTCAAAGAATCGAGTTGTAAAAATCTACAGTGATCATTGTCGATTATTTTATCGAGTTTCATGAAAATAAATATAACTCATACTTACAGAAATGTATACTCAAATATCAAAATATAATGATTTCGTTGTCTGTCCGTAACTTGATGGAATAACAATATTAGATAATTTCAGTGTGACAAGCAATCCACCCTCAGCTCATGTTGCGCGGTCACGCAAGGGTCGCTTATAATTACTATCCGTACGAAAATATAATTTAGTACAGCTCAGAATGCTGGACTGTAAAGAAGGTTCACGAGCAATAACTCCATACCAGTGAAATGAAGATGCTCAGATGGTCTGGGGGTGTAACGAGACGTGACAGAGTGAGAAATGAGCATATCAGGGGTAATTTTAGAGTGGTTCCCGTTACTGAAAAGGTGAAGGAATCGCGACTGAGATGGTGTGGTCATGTAATGAGGCACGAAGATCGTGCAGTGCATTCCGCACTCAAAATACAAGGAAATAAAGTAAGGTGGAGGTCGACCCAGCGCCACATGGTGGAGTAGTGTGGAAAAGGATCTGGAGAATGCCCAGTTGGACGAAGCGATGGCCCAGAACAGGGAATCGTGGAAAAAAAGAATAAGGAGAGCCGACCCCAAATGAAAGGGAAACGGGATAAGAGAAAGAAGAAGAAGTATAAAGGGTATATAAAAAAAATCTGAATTGTTTTTTGTAAGACTATCATGAAAATAACTTATATCGAATATTTAAAATTTATTCGCATTAATACAAGTTAAATAAAATGATAATAATCTTGCACAAAATGTATTTTTCAAATTCCTGCAAGGTTATGAAAAAATGATTAAATATTTTTTAACTTGTATTGAAACAAATGTATTTTAAATATTCCATATAAGTTACTTTAATAACAATCCAACGTTTAAGTAAAAACTAACCCATAAAAACCAAGTTTTTACATTACTCCCTTTCTCATTTTCGGGTTTCGTGTCTACCAGATGCGTCGGAGTATTTTCATACAACTTACACAGTTGTATGAAAAAACCATTAAAAATTTGAAAAATCCAAAATTATACTATAATTATTAATTTTTTTAACGAAAATTTGATAGATCTTCTTGATTGTCGCCACGACTGCAAAGTTTCAGCTCGATTGGATCACGAAAGGGTTAGAAATCGATCCAAAGTTGCAAAGTTTCAGCTCGATTGGATCACGAAAGGGTTAGAAATCGATCCAAAGTTTTTTCGTCAGACAAGCAAGCAATCAGATGCCACGAGTTAAAAGAAAGGGAGTAAAAAAAATAACCCATAAAAAACATGTTTTTATTATACTCCCTTTCTCATTTACTAGTTGAAACATTTTTTTTTCGCTTAACCTCCGCGTAGGGCTTCGGTCGGGCGACGCTACGAAAGGGAGTAAAAAAAAATTTTCAAAAATCCAAAATTATACTATAATCAGGTTTCGCATCTACCAGATGCGTTGAAATATTTTCATACAACTTAATAAGTTGTATGAAAAAAACATTCAAAATTAGAAAAATCCAAAAATTTATTAATTTTTTTTAACGAAAATTTGATAGATCTTCTTGGTCGTCGCCACGAGTCTGCTTGCAAAGTTTCAGCTCGATCGTATCACTGGAAAGGGGTTTAAAATGGATCCAAAGTTTTTTCGTCAGACAAGAAGACAAGCAGACGCCACGTGTTAATATAAAGGGAGTAAAAAGTAATACATATTTAAAAAAAAGACAAACTTTAAAGTCGTTCCTCTCCATGTTATCTGTCTAATTCTCTTTTCCAGTTGTAATTTTGGCAGAAAAAATCGAAAACTTTCACTAAATTAACTAATTGCAAAAACGTCAAACATGTACTATGGAGCCTTAATTAAGAACAATCGAATAAGGGAAATATTCCAAGAAAATCACATATCCACATGGTTCATGAATAGAACAAACGTAGAAATAAACAGAAGCCAGACAAAGTTATAATATGTAGTTTGGAATATTAGCGAATTATTTCGATGTATGTTTTGTCGACACAGTTTTAACAAGAGATGTACGCGGATTAGTTTTCTCACCTTTTCCCTAAAAATCAAGTAGATTCAACGGGGGCGCCAACGGTGATCAATACACTTTTTAAGGGATATAATCTACACAAGGAGATCATTCCTATTCTGGATAGTCTAGATTCCCATTAGTGTTATTCCTGAAAGTCTCAATCCTCCCGATAAATCTGTAACTACTACCCGTTTACCACGTTCCATCAACATCCAGTTCATTACTCACGGCACGTGCAACCCGATAATTGCATTATATTAGGTCCTTAAATATGAAATTGGCGTTTAGTATGGGAGGAATATAAAGCCGATTTTTTATTCTTATAATATATTTATTTAATCAAAGTATGTACCATTGCTATCTATGCACTTTTGCCATCTCATAGGTAGTTCATCGATCCCTTTACTAAAAAAACCATTCGGACGGGAATCAATAAAATCTTTGAAGGCGGTTTGGACTGCCCCATCGGAGTTGAATTTTTTCCTTTGCAAGAAGTTATCCACATTTCGAAAAAAATGGTAATCTGTTGGGGCAAGGTCCGGAGAGTACGGTGGATGTCTTAGACATTCCAATTGAAGCTCCTCTAATTTGGTAGCCGTCTGTTGTGCAGTGTGTGGTCTAGCGTTATCATGAAGCAGCAGTGGCCTAGAGCGATTAACCAGCCTCGGTTGTTTAGCAGCTAGCTTTTCCATCATGTTTGCAGTTGCTGACAATAGACATCTGCCGTAATCGTCTGGCCAGATTTAAGAAAGCTGTAGTGAACGACACCAGCACTAGTCCACCAAACGCTCACAAGTAACTTTTTTGGAGTCAATTTTCGCTTGGGGCATGGTTTGGCTGATTCGGCAGGGTTCAGCCATTGCGATGAGCGCTTCCGATTATCGTACAGGATCCACTTTTCATCACAGGTAATGATTCGATTTAAAATCCCTTCATTATTGTGCCGGTTGAGTAATGCAACGCAGCAGTCAAGGCGCGTTTGTTGATTTGCTTCACTCAATTCGTGAGGTACCCACCTTTCAAGCTTTTTCACCTTACCAATTTGCTTCAAGTGGATGAAAACAGTTTTATCACTAACACCGCAGCCTGCAGCTAACTCGGATGTGGTTTGCGATGGATCCGCTTCCACAATAGCCTTCAATCTTCATTATCAACTTTGGTCTCCGGCCGTCCACGGGGCTTGTTCTGCAGGTCGAAATTTCCAGAACGAAAACGTTGGAACCAAAAACGCACTGTGTTTTCTTTTGCGGCACCGTCGCCATACACATCATTAATCCTTCGAGCCGTTCTGCAGCACTGATGCCACGGTGGAACTCGTACTCGTAAATAACGCGATATTTCAAGTTTTTCATTTTGTAAACTGAGTGACGCAAAGAAAAAAACAATTGAGGAAAAAACAAATGAATTATAATTTTCAAAACACAAATACATGAGTAAATAGCTGTATAAATTTGGATTTGGAATTCCTAACCAAAGAGAAGATATTTGAGATCAAATTTGCCAGTACGGCAAAACGCCAATTTCATATGTAAGGACCTAATATGTATACTGAGACATCTATTATTCAATTTTTAAAAGCTGTCAACTATACATTTGTAATGAATTTCAAAACCTTTGTGAAATGCACGCTAGGTGGCATTTACATTAATTTAATTTAAATTTTCTTTGAAAATTTTTCTTCTTTGAAATTGAGACAACCAATTTCAAGTGGTCCAACACCGGATGCCTGACCATCTCAGAAAAAATCATATTTTGTAAGCATTATGTTTTAATAGTAGTAATAAATAGTAAACTATTTTTTTTAATTTTATTGTATCCGGTTCGAAAATGGCGGCATGTTTGTTAAACGCCTCACGCTGTTTTCAGTACATTATGGTTTAAAAATTAATGCTATATGAACTTGTCTAATATGTTTTGGTTCAAGTAGTCTAGCAGTCAAAATGAGCGAAATTCAACTATCGTATGGTAATTTTTTAAAGGAAGAACAGTTTCTTAGCCTCCATTTTTTATGTGATTTTATGAATATGACTATAGTTACAGGGATCTAAAACGTCTGCCAGAAAGGCCGTATACCACACGGCAGAATATCCCAGAATACTCTAACCAGAGTTTATGAATGGCCATGAAAATTTAAGAACACTATTATTTGATGATGAAATTTTTTTTTTTAATTTCACACTTCAGAGTGAAATGTGTTTTAATTATAAATATATATTTATTAAATTAATTTTTGAGAAAATTCTATGTATGCATGTGTGTACGTACAGTGTTCGATCCAAGCTTATTTGGTATTTTGGGAATAATCCCCAATCCGAGGGGAAAAAGACGAACTGGGAAGATGAAACTCATAATAAACGATTAATTCATTGACAAAATTCGTTGTTTTTGCGAGGGAAACTGGATTTAACTTCCACATGGTGTGGAAATTTACGATCAAACTTCATTTAACTATTCTTTGTTATAGAAAATTGACGCTGTATAATATTAACAAATTATTAAGTTATGTTATGCTTTTAGTTTACAAAGCTGTATTAACCGTTAAAATTAATGGTTTGGAACGGGCATAATTAGTTGACTGCCAGCCGTATGATAAATTATTTAACTAAATTAAAATTTTAGTGATATTTCATTTGGATTGTGAAATTACAATTTAATTTTTTTAATTTTTTTTAATTTTTCAATTTTTACAATTCAATTAAAGTTTCTTGATAACTACAAGGATATTTTTTAAAATATTAAATTGCCACTGGATCTGGATTTGTCTCTTGTGGGGAGAGTGCGATTTCGCCACGTTAATCATTTAAGTTTACGACTTGGGCTGTCCTTGCGAGACAGAATAAGAAGACCAGCTTTTGCAGTTGGACTAGTTGGAAAGTAGAAGATGTAGGTAAGAATGCTGAAATGGGTATGGACCGGGCGGTTTGTCAACTGAAGGAATAAAGAAGTGCTTGAAGACAAGCATTGTACTGGAAACCGAATCGTAGATTATCCCGCAGTTACTGGGCTGATGACTTAAGAAAGATCGTAGAAGCACCTGAAGCGAAGGAGAGGGTAAAGATAAATAATAGTCATCAAGAGAGGGCTTTCTTGCAACTATAGGTGGACATGGGTTAAAGAATTTTTTTTTTTCAAAAATAGTTAAAAATCTACAAAACATATCTGCCTTGGTAACGCATTTGGCTTTGGAGGGTGGATCCTTTTTTTGATCGCTAATTAGATCAATAAAACATTATATTGTACATGATGTATGTTCAAAAGAATAATTTTTCTTGTTTTCCTTCCCCTTATCCCGTACATCTGTGATTTTCTACCATCATCTTGCTCCATTTTATTCTGCTCTGAGCTACAATCTTTGTCACGTCCAAATCTTTAGTTTCGCTGCTGCATGAAGCTATCCATATTTTGTATGATTTTGTACGATGTATGAAGAACCGCGACATAAATATTTTGAATTTTGCGCCAAGCTTGTAACTCCAAAAGCTCATATTAGCTCCATTCTTTTCCGTCTATTTGTTTGTACTCATCCAATACTTGTTGGCCTAACGATATTTCTGAATAACTTTTCATTTAAATAAAATGCCTAGATTCATGTTCGGAAGTCATGAATATTTCACTGTAGAAAAGACAGACACGCAGCTTAATGACCGAGAAAATTTTCCAAGGAAGACAAAGAAAAAATGCAAAGCCTTTGAATACAAAATGTGTGTTGGAGGTGGGATTTCTATACGAACAAGAAATAATAAACAGGGGCCGTAGAGTCTAACGCATACTGAAACTACAGAAATACGCCACCAACTGAATATTTAGCGACATTAATTTGATATATTTTTTAAACTTATTTAATTAATAATATATATATAATATTTTTAAACAATCATATATAGAAAATGTTAACAAATCAATTTTTTTTTGTATGTATATACCTCACCAAAAAGAATTATGATTCTTGTGTGTGGTGAGAGAACATATATCTCAAGGACTACCATTTGCTGAATCCTAAAATCAATGATTTATAAATCTGTGGATCCACTTCCTTTGTATTGCAATTAAGTTTCCATATCTAATTGAATTTAAAAAAGTCACTACATTAAAAAGCTTTATAAGAAGTAACATAATATTTTTAATAATTCTCTTATTAATAATAACAAAAGGTTATATTTCTAATGTTCAATGCAAATATATTGTTGTTTTTCATTACTTAATTTACAATATACAAAGGTCTTTATAAATTTTATTAGAATTAAAAATTTATTTAAACATAATTTTCTCTAAGAGAGTCGTTATAATTCCAAATTTTAGCGATTCACTATACTGTGCCTTTATCTATTTTAAAGCTACTAGTTGATTTTTGTACAAAAATTAACATAAATATTTGTTGGAAGACTATCTTCTGTTGCATTTGAATCAAAACAATTGGGTCCTTTATTCTAGGAGACCTCCTTGTTTAATAGCATACTCATTTAATATATTTAAATTTAAAAAAATCTCACTTTTTTGTTGCCTTATCGGATTAATGTAATTAATTTCAGCATTATACCTAATTAATCTAATTTGATAAGCTAAACTGAAAAAAAGCAACATGAATGAAAATGAATCAGCAACTGCGTGATTACAAGAATGCACAAAATTAGTCAAAATTACAAAAATGAACGCAAATCGAATAACACATTGCAAGAGTGCATTGTGAACGGGGAGTTTCGCCTTGAAAGAGTCGTGGAGGTTCAGTCAAGTGATCAAGAAGAATGAAAATTGGAACGAATGCGCAATTAAATTAAAATAAATAAAATGCAAAAAAATACGTAGGTATTTTAATTGTATTCGGGCGGTTTTATTTTATATAAAACTAGCTGTTCCTACCCGGCGTTGAACGGGTTAAGGATTAAGTTAAAAATAAATTTGTGGGGGGAAACAAAGGTTTGATTATATACAGCATAGATTTGCATCTAAATATCAGGGGGAGGAGAAAAGGTAAAAGGGGAGGGAGGAAATATAGCCTATGTTACCTGCCGAGTCCTAAAGAATAAGTTTCCAAATTTTGAGTCCGATCGGTCGAACGGTATAGATTTGCATCGAAAATATATCAGAAAGAGGGGAAGGGGTAAATTAGGAGAGGGAAATGTAGCCTATGTTACCCGCCGAGTCCTAAAGAATAAGTTTCCAAATTTTAAGTCCGATCGGTCAAACGGTACAGATTTGCATCGAAAATATGTCAGGGGGAGGGGAAGGGGTATGAAAGTAGGGAGGAAATATCACCTATGTTATTCGCCGAGTCCTAAAGAATAAGTTTACAAATTTTGAGTCCGATCGGTCGAACGATACAGATTTGCATCAAAAATATGACAGGGGGAGGGGAAGGGGTATGATAATAGGGGGGAAATGTTGTCTATGTTACCCGCCGGGTCTCAAAGCATAAGTATGCAAAATTTGAATTGAATCGGACAATCGGTGTGGATTCGTATAGAGAACAGACAGACAGACAGAGATTGAGTTTTATAGGTATAGACTAGGAGGGAAGGGGTAAAGGAGGAGAGGGGAAATGTAGCTTGAGTCCGATCGGTCAAACGATACAGATTTGCATCGAAAATATATCAGCGGAGGGGAAGCATTAAAAGAATAGGGGAGAAATGTCGCATATGTTACTCGCCGAGTCCTAAAGAATAAGTTTAAAAATTTTGGGTCCGATCTGTCAAACGGTACAGATTTGCATCGAAAATATGTCAGGGGGAGGGAGGAAATATCACCTGTGTTACTCGCCGAGTCCTAAAGAATAAGTTTCCAAATTTTGAGTCCGATCGGTCGAACGGTACAGATTTGCATCAAAAATATGACAGGGGGAGGGGAAGGGGTATGATAATATGGACGAAATATCGCCTATGTTACTCGCCGAGTCCTAAAAAATAAGTTTCCAAATTTTGAGTTCGATTGATCGAACGGTACAGGTTTGCATCGAAAATATATCAGGAGGATCGGAAGGGGTATGAAAATAGGGGGGAAATGTTGTCTATGTTACCCGCCGGGTCTCAAAGCATAAGTATGCAAAATTTGAATTGAATCGGACAATCGGTGTGGATTCGTATAGAGAACAGACAGACAGACAGAGATTGAGTTTTATAGGTATAGACTAGCTGTAAGCCATCAAAAATGACTGTGCTTTTACATGTCGGTTCCTAAGGAATAAGTGTTTATTTATTTTATTTAAAAAAATAATTTAAAATTCGTAAAAAAAAATTGAACAAAAATTTATTTCTATAAAAAAATTTATATAAAAAATTTACGGACGTTCCACGAAGTTACGCGGACAGACGGATAGATAGACTTTTTCGGTTAAGTTTGCTGTATGTCAGGTATAGGTGTATAGTTGTATGTCAGGTAAAGGTATTTTATAGCTAAGAAAATACAATAAAAATAAATAAAACGTTATTGTTCTGCACAGGATACAAAATATTGTAAATACTTCTGTTGAGGCTCAACTTAAAAATCTTAGGTATTTTTATTGTAAAAGGTCCGAGTGATGTACCTAACAATAAATAATTTACCAAACAGAAATTGAAATATGTGTTTTGCTCATGGCTACAATTTATTCATTTCATGTCTGTTTTACTAAATAGAAGTCACTTCTTTATTATACTTTAATTTTATAATTTAACATGAACAAATGGCACACAAGAAGTATTTAAGTAAATTTAAATTAAAGATAGAAATAATTAAGTAATTCAATAAAATAAACCAGATATTCTCCTTTAAGTAAAAGCAATAAAATATTTTTTTAATAATGTTTTGCTACCTCCTTTTGTACCAAAAATGAAAGTTAAATTAAAAAAATATTCCCAAAATATACATTCTATTTCAAGCTCAAGTTGTTTGAAAAACATTTCGCTAGCTATCCATCGATTGACAAAACATTCGGTACACTAAACTAAAAGTATTATCGATCCGTTGTAGATAAATTTTGGGTTCATATATCTATTCTTCTTGACTAACTTCGTCGTAGATGGTCGGAAAGATCAACATTGGATCTCAGCTCATTTATGCCGTGTTTGATGGGTTGGGAGCATCTTGCTTTTTTATGTGCCCTTTTAAGAGGACATTATTTGTAAACTTGTGTGAGCTCAAAGGTTGTAAAATCCAGTGACTAAGAAGCATTGGAAAGAGTCTCGAAAGCTGCGATGGTTGGATGGCGTTAGCCAGGATACTACTGGAAGTCGACAGTGGGTGATAGCTTAGAGTGACGAAAGTAGCTAGGGCCTCTGCCAGACTGCTGTGCCATTGATGAATGAAAGGTTAAAATTGAAATTGATAGGTCCAATTCCGATTAGAATGAGGATTCGACAAGAAAAACGGGGGCTTCTAAAGTTCCTATCCTCTTTGACTCTGGACCTTTAAAGACACTACTCCAAAATTTTAGTATATAACCATACATAAAATATAACCAGATAATTGGGCACTGTCAGTGCCTCTCAGCTGGGAAAAGAAAACCAAATAGCAGAACTACCAAGAAGAATAGGTCTGGGCTGGGCAGCATTTGGTAAATTGAAACACTTGTTTGAAAATAAAGAAATCCCAGTATGTCTGAAAAGAAAAATGTTTGATACATGTATCCTACCGATTTTGACATATAGCCTAGAAACAGCAACCCTAACAGAAAAAAACAAACACAAATTTAAATGTACACAGCGGGCCATGGAAAGGCAGATAGATGCTGGTCGCGAATCTTTGAGATAAAATCAGAAATGAAGAAATAAGATGCCGAACCAACGTTTCCGATATTATGGACCGTATTGCGAAACTAAAATGGCAGTAGGCTGGACATATGGCTCGACAGGAGGATACTAGATGGGCACCGAGAATCCTACAGTGAAGGCACTGGACGAAAAATGGAAGCGTCGGAAGACCTCCCAAAAGGTGGTCTGACGACATGGTCCAGCAAGCAGGAAGGACCTGGATGCGAAGGGGGAGAAACAGAGACTGGTAGAAGAGAATGGTAGCGGCCTGCATCCAGCAGTGGAGGGAAAAAGGTTAAGGAAGAAGAAAAAGAAGTGCCTCTCAAGATTTTTTTTATTGAAATAAAATTTATTAAAAATAAAATAGAAACGTATTACAGTATAATTATATATTACATTTTGAACGCTCTATAAGTCTCTCGTAATCTCTAGAAAGTTCCACAAGTCTCTCGAAACCTCTAGGCAGAATCTTTATTATCAAAAAAATTTACCTACAAATACAAGGGTGTCAGATGAATCAGTCATTCGTGATGGTTAGTCCATGCGATATTAGCAACAGAACGAGCGCAGTATGACCAGCGTTATTGATCCCAGCGATAATAAATAAAGGAATTACCTGCCAGCGGGCAAGAAGTTTTTCTAGGTGCGAATATTGAACGGAGTTTACTAGAAAGTGATCGAAGCAATGAAAACAGCGAAATACATAAAAACATTTAAAGACTATAAATTTAAGAATGGCACTCCGATTTAACTCGTGTGCGGTGATTTTTTGCGTAAAAAATAAAAGTTTAAATTGTTTTGCCGTTTTCGGTTGTCTCCCAAAGCCACGTCCTGTGACAATATTTACCTTTCTAAATAAATACAAATTTCCCACAATTTCCTTTCCCGTCCATTCCAAGCCTCTGTATCCCACAAATGTTATATTAAACTTGGATAATTTAATTGTACAAAAGACACGGGTCTTGCCTGGGGCCCCAAAATTATTAACTCGGTATAGAAGCTCCTCTATATGACAACGTGATCATCGGCATACCTCCCTAGGCTACAGTTTATAGTTTGCCGTAATAGTAAGCTAGAGGCCATAGTTTGTGCGTGCGGTCTGTTATGATTTTCTGGCGGTAATGCTTCTCTAATTATACATAAATATATATCCAATTTCCATTCACGGCTCGCTGCGCTGCGGCTGATATATCGAGTCTGCGTGTCTGTGTACTGCCGAGCTATAGCTACAAGATGATACAAGTCTGATACAAGAGACTCCGGTTGTTATTGGCAAACTATTCGCCACATTATTTACATTTCTATTCAATAAATATCGGGTGAGCATTGTTGCGACTTTCGATAACTTCGCGAAATCTTTTTGTCGTGCACATCGTTTTCATGTGTGCTAACACTTTTATTGATTTATTTTACAAAATTCTCGCAAGTCGTGTGCCAGATCTTTTATGAGAGCTCAAAGTTAACAAACAACTCATACAGTCAGATCGAAATGCAATGCATCGAGTTGTACTTTTGAAAAAGTGACATAATTTTTGCATCCTACAGGAAAAAGAGATGTGATCTTGAGCTGAACTGAAAACCACCAAAAAAATCTTAATTCAGTACAAATAGGCCTTTCGAGTGTCGTGTGATGGTTTTTTACCTTGTGTTATGATATCATTCGACACGGGGTGCTCTAGCACCAATATTCTCCGGAAGAGTTATGAAGATTAAACGGATGAGAATGAAAATGAATGAAGATACCTGAGAAATGTAATAGGCTAGACATGTCCTGTACACTTTGGCATATAGAAATAGAATATGTTTTGAACATATTCATTGGCATAATAATTATATAAGAAGTGTAAAAGGGAAAATTTAGTTGGTGAAAACACATATATTCTGGAAATTGTAAGCCTTACTAAATGTGCTTCATTACTTCGGACATTGTGTTAGAAGAAATGGCGGCATGTCGGTGAGGAGGCTTGTGGTGGTGGGGGATACAAGAGGAGAGGTGGACTCCATCCGCTGGACCGACTGAGTTAAGACCAAAAAGGCACCACTTTCGTAGCAGCGCTGAGAACCGTGTAAGCCGAGAGGAAAAGAGCAGTAAAGAGCGTCAGAAGGTTCATCGAAAGATTCCACAGAGCACGTGATTCTCAGATAAGATGACTTGAATCCAAATCTAAGAGAAGTCAGCTGTGAAAAAGTCTGCTTAGAAGCAGAATAAATAAAACCGGGATATAAGTGGTTTCTAGATGGACTGTTTGTACTGACTGTACACTAGGGTGTGTCACTTTGTACGGCGAAAATTTTTTATTTTTTATTTTTAAACTTAGCAGTTATCAAAAGTTGCATTGCTTTTATAACTACACGAAAATGCAAAAAAAAAAAATTCCAGTATACTTTTTTAATCGAATAAAATATTTTGAAAATGTTGGTTTTTAGTGATTTTTCTAAGGTAATAAAATGCTGTTTTCTTCTATATAATTTATATCAGATTACTTATATTCGTTAATATATATCTAGATAGTGTAGTAAAATAAGAATTTGATGCAAATTTGAAGTTTAATTATTTAAGAAAAACATATAAATATATTCGTAAAAGAGTATTTTTAAAGACAGCCAAATTTATTTAAAGCTTTTTTTTAAATTAAACTTTGGAATAATTTTCCTGGAATTCTGCTTGGCTGCAATAAAACCTTCTCTAGCTGTTTGCACTGTGACAGAACCTGCAGCTTCAGTCGTCAATTTAACGCATCTTTCTACTGACTGTTTGTGGCAGGGAAACTTGGGAATATCGAATATTCGGACATTTCGTTATGTCTTTAGCTTTTCACTTTCTAAGTAGCTCAAAAGCGGCGAAACAGTCAGTATAAGTTAAGTAATAATGATCGCTAGAGTATCTAGAGTTTTTGATGAGAAACCACACATTTCTGGCGCCATCTTTACAACAGCTATTAAATTTTATTTGAAACCAGGTGGGGGGCATAAGTTTCACAAGCATAGTTCACCACCAAAATTAATTCACTTGGTAGTTTTGTTGATACGTAGGTAAAGCCGGAGAATCTGCTGGCAGCGGTTAACCATCTGGCGTGTGATTTTTTCCTTGTGGATCCCTTTAATAAATCATAGCTCACCATCCCGTTTGACACGGCCAGACAAATATCGTATAAATATTTTTGATCTGTACTTAGTTTGAGTTCCGGTAATGAGACTGGGATTGGTTCAAACTATGTTATTTCCCTGGTTTCACAAGTTTTTATCAATTTTCCCAAGGGGCCTGAGAATGAATATGGTTCGGACGTCTTTCCATCTAAATGTTGAAACAAATGTCGTAATGGTAATTCATTACCATGCAGTTGACAGATAAGCCACTGCAGTCGTCTTTAGGGACGTTTTTCTAGTAGTACGATTATTCTATTTATTCTCCCATCGCATCCGACGGCAAAAAAGAAAAGAGTTTTATACTCTTTTCGGTGAGAGAAGAAAATATAGCTTCTTCGATGTCTCTAGCTTTTCCAGTAGTTGGAGTTACATATCCAAGATAAACTGATCCTGGTTCTTGAACTAAAATGACATGCTCTTCAACTTTCATGCGAAGGTACACTTCATTTCTATCCCAAATAATGTATAATGTTTGGTCTTGTCTTCCGTCAAGAAACAAAGCCTCCATGATATGTATATTCCCTTTGTTTTACAAGAATGGCTCTTCTTTTAATTCGAAGACTTCTTAGTTCACTGTGGTCTATAACAATAGAAGTTGAGCACGTTGATGCCTCCTTGATATTACTCAGTGTAGCCAAAACAATAGCAGAGCATGCTCTGTGCGATACGCCATAACGTTCGTATACTTCAGCCAACTTTTCGAATTTTAGTGAATTCAATTGTAATATTTTTATTAGTGTCGATTCAAATAAATTCATTCTATCACAGTATCTCGCAGAGTGTTCAAGTTATTAAATTATAAGTAATTCCCTATTGACCTCCACGAACGGATTCGTAAGAATCGTAAACCTTTTCCTTAAGTAGCACCCTTCTGTAGTACCTCACGTAGGATCAATTAAAAAAAACGGGCATTTTATACGAACCGTATGTTTAGATTGGATTCTTTCGCTGGAGCCCGATCACAGCGTCTTTACGCCCTATCACAGCGTACTAATACGATTTGTAAATACAAAAAATATATCGTTCTGATTGGAACGTTATTTTGCGACTTTTTCTATATTTCAAGGCCTTTGAACTAGCCAAAAGTACCAGTATTGAGAAAAGCTGTAAATACAACATTTAAAAACATATGAAAATGAAATTGATAAAAAATCGAATGTTGAAAAAAGTGACACCCCCTACTGTACACTCCAAAATGCCACATTTATACCTATAAAACTCAATGTCTGTCTGTCTGTCTGTTCTCTATACAAATCCACACCGTTTGTCCGATTCGATTCAAATTTTGCATACTTATGCTTTAGGACCCGGCGGGTAACATAGGAAACATTTCCTCCCTATTCTCATACCCCTACCCCTCCCCCTGACATATTTTCGATGCAAATCTGTATCGTTTGACCGATCGGACTCAAAATTTGGAAACTTATTCATTAGGACTCGGCGGATAACATAGGCAACATTTCCCTCCTATTCTTTTAACCCTTCCCCTCTCCTGATATATTTTCGATGCAAATCTATACCGTTTGACCGATCGGACTCAAAATTTGAAAACTTATTCGGTGGGACTCATCGGATAACACAATCTACATTTTTCCCCTCCTCTCTTACCCCTTCCCCTCCCCCTGATATATTTTCGATGCAAATCTATACCGTTCGACCGATTGGACTCAAAATTTGTAAACTTATTCCTTAGGACCCCAAGAGTAACAAAAGTGACATTTCCTCCCTCCCCTTTTACCTTTTACCCTCTATCTGATATATTTTCGACGCAAATCTATACCGTTCGAACCAAAATTTATTTTCAAAATTTTACCCCCACAAATTTATTTTCAACTTAATCCTTAACCCGTGCAACGCCGGGTACGAACAGCTAGTCTAAATATACAAATGAGTTCTATTTTGAGAGTTTATTTACAAGATCAATTTTGTAGAATATACAAATAAAATAATCTGAGCATCCCGCGTGTACCAAACATTATATTCGTAGTGTGCAGTGCTGGGGGTTACATCGTCAAATAAATTGATAAAATTAATCTATGTAGAAGAGTACAGACTTTTAAAATTTAAATTAAGCTTCCTCGATTACTGAAAATATTATTGAAAGAGTGGATCCTGTAGCCGCCAAGATGCAGAGATACGACCTTACTCGCCGCTATCATATTTGAAATAACATAACAATTTTGGATAATTGGACCTGGACGTTTGCACCTTTGAAAGTTTGTGAGTAAAATTGAATAATATATTTACGAAAGCATTTTTGAGGAATGTTATGAGAAAATTTTTGATAATACATCTCATGGAGTCGCGCAAAAGCGAAGCATCTCCTACCACGATTTTTTATACTCCAGCAGAAATGGCATCCAATTCTTGTCACGTTCGTTGGATAGGTGATAGTGAAGTACATTCCCCACATCTTGGAATGTATTGTGTTCATCGTTTCTCTGTTTGCCTGAAATCCAATTTTTAGTTTTTTCTTTTCGTATTGAGGGGATTTTCAAATATTCAATGTCGTGGAAGCACGTATTATACAGTGATTTCCTGAGTTTTAACGGCGTTGCGTAAAATAACAACCAAATAACTAATATTCAACGCCGTTAAATTTTGAAATATTATGTTGTGTGTATGAATTTATAATTTAAACGCGCACGGAAGACGTTATCGTATTCGTATGTCATGACGTAATCTTGTCATGTACATACCTATATGAAGGCGTACTTTACTCCAAAATTATAGACGGGAGATGTGTAGGTGTACAGCTCCAATTCCCAAAGGAAGATCAATGAAGTGTGTCTGTTTCCAATTGGATGTAATGGGGAAGTACTGGATATATTTTCTTATATAATACAAATGTTTATTTTTATGTGTTGATGTCGTCCTCATCCTCATTGATTTTTGCGGAAAAATATGTATGAAGATGTGAAAGAAAAAGATTTTTTTGTAACTATTATAAAATAACTATTGATCAACATTTTTATTTGTAAACTTTATGTAAGTAGCAACCACGTACTAAAATAGTAAAATGTTAGTCTCATTTCTGGCAAACCCCTACGAGGTTGGCTGCATGAATATGGTTGTGTAAAATAAAATAGTCAGATGTTTTATCAAGAAAAAAATCCTTGTGGTGTAGGGCTGGTAAGACCAATTTGCATTGTTTTTATTGAATTATTTAAAACTAGGGTACTGAACAAAATAAATTACAAATGTATATATTTTTTATATATTAATCTGCAGAAAGTCGCGAGGAATTTATTCCCGCCAGTCTGCAGATCCGCTCTCTCCTCCCCCCGCTCTCCCCACCCTTCCACCCCTCCAGCTGGCATCGTAATAAATCTAGGCGGTTACCTGTTCAGGGAAACTGGATGCGACATTTTACTTTGAATAGTAAAATATACAATACACGTAGCCCGGCCGACGTCAGGGGAACTTAAGCGGCTACGTTGGGAACATTTTGAACAGATCTGAGCATAGTGATATTCTTTACTTCATTATGAGAGGTATTTCGGCGACGCCTTGGGGATTGACTGTGATGACATTAACGTGTGCCAAGGTCGTAACATCTTTTGTCAAATTTATCGATTTTGTTGTTGGCTTAATCAGTTTACATGATACGGCAGAGATATAGCACCCAGGTTAATTTAAATGCACTTGTAATGCCCAGGCATGGTCGTGGTTAGGAAATCCAATCCCAGAATCCAGACTTAGGTTACAGTATTCATCCATATTTATGGGTTAATATTTTGATTAATATCGGGGTTCCAAAATTACAATTGCTTCTGGTGTATAATGTACAAGTATCACGGTGTATAAACGTATCATCGTGTGGGTGTTGGACTAAACACACCACGCTGTTCAGGCAATTTGATGGTTTTTTTCTTTGGTTTTCTTTCTCATAGCTGTGTGTTCATATTAGCGTAGAAAGCTCGCCCTTCACCTTTCTCCTTTAACAATATCCGAGGGCTACTCTCGCAGAGACTCACGTGGCCGCTTGCGGAGGATGTCACCCTGCAGCGGATAGAAACGGTTGATAATGATGGCTTCGTGAATGTTTTATTATTTTTTACATTACTCTTTTGAGCATTTTACAATCCCGCGATTGATCTCGGCATCGGATTCACTTTATGGATCAATTAGTGTATATTATAGATATCTCACAGAGACGAAACTGTATTAATTATGGGAAAGTAGGTATAGAAGTCATTTGGGTGTAACAGGACTTATGACCTGTCTTTTTATGGTTGGCTTAAGTGATCACTTTACACAATTGTAACATTCGCCATTTCCACCCATGATAGAATATACCATGCTTATTCATTTTTTGGAAGTTGTATATATGTTCAAATTGCGTGAAAAGCTTTCATATATGAGTTGTAAGCGCCTTTTCCATGCGGCCTGTACAAAGCCATTTTCATTCCCCTACATCCCCACAGATGTCGCTAATGAGAAAATCTACATTGATTACGGAATTTTTGGGAGCAATATACTTTATTGTGTGTAATGAAATTCATCCGAATACTTGCATTACACTAGGATACGCCAGGAAATATTATTTCCAATTTTTGTTAAATTCCTTTTTTTTTACCAGTATTTACAATTCAGAATATTTTGAGTTTGTTCAAATCTTTCAGAACAGTGCTGGATTTATGTCACAGAGATTTTGATTAATAATGTCTCTGTGACATAAATCCAGCACTGTTCTGAAAGATTTGAACAAACTCAAAATATTCACTTTATGGAGTTCAAGCCCCCATCTCGGCCTCCCTCGCTAGTATCGGAGAAGCAGATAGAGCCGCTATATTAAGAGTTGGTACGCTATCGGCTCGGTGCTTCGGTCAAGATTTCACGCAGAAGCAAGACGGAAAATAACTGGGCTTTTGAGGTGATACAGTAAAACAAGCGTCCCTTGCGTAAAAATTATAATAAAATATTTTTCCTTGGATATTGTAAACCAATGGTTCTGAACACTAAACTGTCAATTATTATTTTTGCACAGTTTGCGCCCCAATCCGGCAGCGCCTGGGGCTGTTGCCCTCTTGCCCATTTTTGTTCCACCCCCGAACTAAAAGTAAACTGACAACACTTTAATTTTATTATTTTATAGCTTGCGCAGTTTAAGAAATGGAATGAGAGTACCTATCAATATTACATAAAGAATATACCTATGGAAAAACGTTTTCGCTATGAAAAAACTAACCCATAAAAGCCAAGTTTTTATTATACTCCCTTTCTCATTTTCGGGTTTCGTGTCTTCCAGATGCGTCGGAGTATTTTTATACAACTTACTGAGTTGTATGAAAAAACCACTAAAAATTTGAAATATCCAAAATTATACTATAATTATTAATTTTTTTAACGAAAATTTGATAGATCTTCTTGATCGTCGCCATGAGTCTGCTTGCAAAGTTTTAGCTCAATTGGATCACAGGAAAAGGGTTAAAAATTGATCCAAAGTTTTTTCGTCAGACAAGCGAGCAATCAGACGCCACGAGTTAAAAGAAAGAGAGTAAAAATTTGATGTAGGTACGTCGTTGTATGTATTATTAATATTTAAAGCCTTAACTTTGTGGTTTGACATTATAACAGAATGTTATTTAAAGAAGTATAAAATCTGGGAAACATCTAAAAACGTCTGGAACATTATCGTAAGCATTAGAATAATCTAGGGGATTCTTAAAACCATATTTTTCGTATAAAAAGTAGAACCGGCGCTGCACATTCTGTCAATTTATTTTGACATTCCTACCAGCGTGATATCAGCAACGTATCGGTGGCCAGGGTGGCCAGTCGTGGAATTCGAAGCGACAGATATTAAGCTAAATACTTTCTTACGTGCGATATTGAACCGAAATTTGTCGAAAGTGTTACCCAGCGATAATAAAGTAAACAGTAAACCTTTGGGAGTAAACAATACTTCAATACATACATATATAGACATAAAAATACATGTAGTATGTGCGTGCCAACTTCACTTGTAATAACGACGATTACAAAATCAGGGAATGTGAGTCACTTATATCTCTAAATGATAATCACTTACGACGATTGAGTGTAGAGAATATTTATATTATGCGTTAACATTTTATTAATGTAATTTATTATTATCTACATATTTATTATTATAAGTGAGCTTGGAATTTGTACAGACATCATTTTAACATGAAGTAGTTTATAATTTGATAACCTTATTTTCATTTCTTAATTATCTTAATTATCACTTAGGTACTCATAATGTTAATATCAATCAAGCACATAACAAGGGGTTTTGATTTACGTACTATTTTCAGTACTACAAATTGTATTCTACTTCAACAGTCACTGAAATAACTGAATTATTTTTCTTCCGCCATCCTTTTTTATGATGTGAAGTAATTTATGTAAATTATATCTAAAATTATTCGGAGTAAGTCATCTACATTTTTACCAGAATACTCCCTCCATCTGGCATTTGTCAAAGCTGAAGATACATTTATCCTACTTGTGAGCTGGGTAAACCTGTAACAGAATGCCCGGGAAATAACTTGCATCAAAATATTATTATGATTAGCCAGTTGTCATCAAAATGTATATGGTGGTGAAAAAGTAGACTGATTTTCTGATCCAGATTTAATTTATATTGTAATAAATAAAATCCGAAAACATCTGTTAGGCCACTCTTCAGACCAATAGTAATCCAATTTCCATTTGGAAATACATTTCAGTAACAATCGTACAAATGTTATACAAGTGAAGTAGGTAATGATATTCTGAATTTGATAATACAGATTTAGGGACATTTTTTAAAGATAACTAAAAATTGCGAGAGTTACACTGATGGACTGAATGAGAAGTGCTGACATAAGGCACATAATCGGCATGGAGCCCCTACTCCTACACACAGAAAAATCACAAATGAGGTAGCTTGGACATGTGCTGAGAATGCCACAGGAACGAATATCAAGAAGAATCCTCCAGGCAACCGTCCGTTTGTCCCCATAACACTTTGTAACGTCCGTAATTTCGTTCGAATTCACAGCCAACAAACCCGAATTTTTTATGTAAGATTGATGTGAAACATTGTCTTATCTACTTGGTCACATACAATACGTATGTGACCAAGAAGATAAGATATTGACTTTTACAATTACGAACGACTAAGCCCCCCCCCCCGCATATTATCAATATTATTGGTCAATAAAACGCCTTCAATATTAGAGATGAATTTTACCGAACGAGCAGTTCCAAATGCCTAATAAAAAAAGAATAACAAAGAATACGGAATAATTTCTGCTGAAATACATTGAGGGTAAGTAATTCTTTAGGTTATTATGTACACTTGAGTTATGTACGCACTGAGAGATAGGATCTACACAAGAAAAATGGTTAAGTAATTAAATTGTGTCAATAATTGACCTAAAATAATTTTAATCAAACATTGTACTAATCTCAGTTAATATTTTTGTACATCAATTTAACATTTTTTTGTTTTGCAGCAAAAAAGTGCATATTATTTACTATTGGCAATATTTAACCACTACGGCAAAGTACATCTTCACCTCGAAAGCAGAGTCAGTACTGAAATTGAACAATAATATTGCCACGCTAATATTATCGATCAATGAAACGCCTTCAATATTACTGATCGATACTATTGATAGTGCGCGGGGGCCTCGAGCGGTGGAAGGCTTGTGCGTACTACTGTGAAATTAAAAGAGCACCTTTGACGTTTTATGAAATTATTTTAATTATGACATTTTTTAACTTAATTTCACAATGTGTCTCGTAGAGTGAAACAATTTTTTAATGCTTATTAAGACGAGATCAAAGCAGTAAATAGTATTAATTAATCACTTACGCCAACCGCCCCTCTTCCCCAATAGGTGGACCAGACTCTGAATTAAGGTTAGTTATTAATTACACTCGATGATGAGAGAAAATACTCCTCTCGAAGCTCTATAGCTTATACTATTAGTGACAAAAAAGTGCGTATACTACATAGTTTAGCATAATTTATTTGATTTTGATTAAGTCGTTGTTGCATGTTATATCATTTTTGCAGTTTTTACTACGAATCGTTATATTAATAAGATTTTTCAGATATTTCTTCTTATAGTGTAAAAGAAATGATAAATATTTTTTCTAAATTAAGTGACAATAGATTGTTATCGAACCATTTATGTCATCATTTGCTGAAATACTGTAAATTGAAAATATTAAAGTATTTTATAAAACTAACTTTATACATTTGTACAAAATTTTTGTACGTGTTGTTTTTTTTAAATTGTTCGAGATTTGTGTATATCTAATTAATATTTTATACCTAATCCATTCCCTTAGAATTTTAAAAGAGTCTCTAAAACAGGCATTTTGGACAAGCGGAGAAATGCTTTTGAATATTATATTTTTTAATAAAAACTAAGTAATGAATCCAGGAGGATCCCGCTGACGCGAGGACTGCGCCAAGCATAAATAACATTTAACTTCACGGAAGCGGATACCAGCACCCGAGAAAGGCCAGAAACGGCGTACTGAATTTTGGAAGGTGTTTGTAAGGGTCTCCGAGAAGGGAAGAATGCAAATTCTTAGCTCATGTTAATAATATTCGACTGAATATTCTTCTTGCACTTTGTTGTAGGGCGATGTACATTTGTAAAACATATGGTGTCGAAAAATTAGTAGATACGTGGCCAAATGAAAAAAATTACGTTTTATTTAGACCCTGTAGTGCTATATATATTAAGACCCTGTAGTGCTATATATATTAAGACCCTGTAGTGCTATATATATTAAGACCCTGTAGTGCTATATATATTAAGACCCTGTAGTGCTATATATATTAAGACCCTGTAGTGCTATATATGAGTTGATAATTTTAATATATCTTTATTAAGACTAAAGGGAAATGCAAGCAATTAACAAGTGCAAGTTGCAGTATGCAAGTTAACAATTAAATTGATTTTTTATATTTTTCATCATGACATTTTCAAGTTTGTGTTTACTGGGGTATTATGCCGTGTTGTATCATGACATTTTTCTGCAGGAACCACAGAGAAAATAGAACGCCATATCGTTCTGAACTGGTTCACCAGTCTAATGTTAGCACATTCCACCACATACTACCACTATTACCACATACTTCTTCTCTTTGGTCGTGAAGCTTTTAGCAGCGCCGTTCTTCAGAACGACTTTCGCAGGTGCCCTCCTATTGCCTTTATCAATCCTATATTATCTTTATTATTCTCTCCTCGCTAAATTGTTATGCCTGACCAAATTTTTCAAACTAAGCTAAACTTTTGGATCTTGAGCATCCAGCTGTTACAAAAAACCAGCAGGTTATCTCGTACTATGTTTGTTTTTTTGGTTACGTGCTCGTATATTAAATAATATTTTTATTTCAAAGTACAGATATTTTTACTATCTCAAATATAGTCAAAGCAAATACTACAGCATAAGTAACACAGTAAAACTAGATACAAGAACAATTTATGAGGTTTAAAATCTAAAACTTCATTTAACGTGGCACTACTAAACCTTTGCATAACTAAAAATGATAAGATCGTGTACATGGCAAATAAGGGGACAAATTATAGTAATACACTTACTTAGTCTTCAATATAGTCTTCTATTAATTTCCAGATAATCTAATCATTATCCATAAATATAAAAGCATGATAAACATCCGCATCCAGAAAATCCCAATCTTTCCAAATATCCTACTTCTGCAGTCTCCCAGGTAGCGGATAAAGATATTAAATTCAGGCCTATTGTAATGAATATGGTGGACGGTGTCACGTGACACTTGGGATAAAGGCGGAGAATACAGTAATGACCGGTAACTAACAGTGATGTTGCTGACGATGGCAAATGATATTTGAAGAAAAAGAATCTGAGGAAAGGAAGAAATTAAGAAAGAATGATGAAAGATTTTCCAAGTTAAATGGAAAGATTTTAGAAGTTAAAGGTGAATGAATGATTGTTACTGTTGATATGGACTTCTCGACCTTTTGTTATAATGTCATTAAAAACACTAATAATAATAATAATAATAATAATTGGATAATTTGTATAGCGCCGTTTTCGCGAAATACTCACCTCAAGGGCGCTTTACATAGAGAAATTATTATCTTACAAGACAACTTACTGCTAGAAAAGAAAAAACTTATTTACTATTACTTATTCACTAGGTGGCATACAAGAAGTGGAATTAAAATTGAGTACTATAATAGTTTGTGAGTCCCTGAAAGAATTATGTGTTTTCGCGGAGTGCACAATATGAGTGGAAAACATTAGCTAGCGTTGTTGTGGTTAGATTTTATAGGTTTTTATAGGATTGTCTAAATAAATGCGTCTTAAGTTGTTTTTTGAACAGTGGTAAGCTGTCAGTTTGTCTCAGTTTGTCTCAGTTTGTTAGGTAGTTTGTTCCATAACTTTGGTCCAGCCACCGCGAAAGCACGATCACCGAAATTAGTTTTGTGGACGCGATTTACTTCAGCTAACCTAGTTGTATTAGATGTTGATGCTGAGCGAAGTGTTAGTTGTCTATTATTTGCGGAGAATGGAATGCAGAAGTCGGTTATGTATTGAGGGGCCATGTTGTGAATAGCCTTAAATATTGTAAGGCAAAGCTTATATTCAATCCTCTCTGGACATCTAAGCCAGTGAAGGTTTTGAAGATGGTTTGAGATGTGCGCAAACTTTGAAACGCCGGTAATAAGTCTTGCGGCGGCATTAAATACAGATTGTAATTTGTTTATTTCCTGTTTCGGGAGATGAGCGTAGATACCATTACAGTCGTCTAAGCGAGAGATAACGTATGCATTTATTAGTGATTTTGTTGCTTCTGTTGGGATGCTTTTGCGAATAGATTTAATGCGGCGTAAATGATAGAATGCAGAGCTGGTTGTGCTATTAATTTGCACAACCAGCACATGCACTGTTTTACTAGAAAAATTGTTTGTTTTGCAAAAGTATTTGTGGAATTCATACCACAATGCAGAAAACCACCAATATAGGCCACACATACACACACAGTGGCAAGGAATGCCACATAAGCAAATCGGGGCACGAGCAAGACACGCGCGGACGGCAGGTCATTGCACCATCAGCATTTCGGACGATTTCTTCACACTCACACAGACGACTCCTTTGTTCGTTAATCATATAAAAAGAGGCATACACCCTAGGCGTGCATGTCAGTCCTTCGTAGACCTCCGGCGGGTGGCCGGAAGCTATGGTCCTTAGAGTATTTATCATTGTCTTTCTAATCATACTTATGTATATTTTGTACTTGTTTTATTACGAGATTTTAAATCATCAAATATTATACGCCGTTGGAGCTTTTCCGTCACAAGACGGTGGTGACCCGAAAAAGCAATTGCTCCTTACTATCTCTAAACCTCCAAATATTTATTGTGCGACTTATGATTTTCTTCGGATATGATTCTGATTTCTGATCACATAAAATATGTTTTACACGTACGGGTCATTTTGAATGAAATAAGAAAGTTATTTGAAAAATAAATTGAGCCAACATTTTTTGAAAAATACTGTGGGGCCCAACGGTAAACAGCAGGTTAAGTTCTGCAGAGCACAGAAGTCAACTTTTTGGTAGGATGAAAATTTGGTACTAATTGAATTTAGTTTAAAAGCTCTGAAACAAGACCTCGTGTCAGTTCTACCTCAAGAACTTTAAAGACATTACAGCATCCTGTATGGAGGAATGTAAAAAATGAGAATATTACCGGTTTAAAGAGAAAATATTGTCTTTTCATAAAAATTAATCCGATTGCCATGTTAAAAATGTTACATTGTACACTTTAGGTAGATTTTGATAGAAAAACTAACTATTCTAGAGCATCTCATAACGCAAATTCTGTAAATTTCAGTGCAAAATTGACCTGTCAGACACAGTGACAATTCACTTGTGGCCATCGTCACTTTCAAAGTAACCCCTTGTGAATTTATACAATAAATTTGGCATTCTCATTACTAGAAGCAGAGCCGAGTAGGAGAGCTAAGTCAGGTGAATAAGCAAGATGATAAAATTGGATAATCGATTTTCGGCCAGAAAGTGTGCTCCAAATTTCATCTGCCGATTCTTTTTATTCCCTTTCTTTTAACTCGTAGCGTCTGTTTAAGTGACGAAAAAACTTTGGATCGATTTTTAACCCTTTTTCCGTTATTCAATCGAGTTGAAACTTTGCAAGCAGACTCGTGGCGACAATAAAAATGATCTATCAAATTTTTGTTAAAAAAAATTAATAATTATAGTATAATTTTGGATTTTTAGAAATTTTAATGGTTTTTTAAAATTGGAAACCATACAAATGTTTGATTACTACCAACAGCGGCCTGTTGACGTCACGGAATATTTAAAATTTGAATTACTCCCTCGGTATAATAGGTACAACACAACGAATTTCGAAAATTTATGACAATTGGTTCACAGATGACAGCATAATCAAACAAGGGAAGAAATCAAATAATAATTTATTTCTTTTAGATTTCTGCTTAGTTTTGAAGAATTCTACATTACTCAAATCTGATCTGAATATTTTAAATCATTTTGGCGCTGGAAATTCATAAGGAACGATATTGCTGATAATTGAATCTATCAAAATCTTGATTAAATTGACTGACAAATGTTTTTAGAATTTAATCTTCAAAGCATGAAGTGTCGTATCAAAGCTCAAAATATCTGACATTTTAGAAATATATTAAATTCCTTTAAGTTTAGTGTTATGTTATATGTTTTAATTTGTCTTTAATTGTTAAGATTTTCATTTGCCAAAAGGAATGTTAGAGGAAATAAAACGAAAAGAAAATTCAAATGGAGATAAAGAGATATTTTTAGAGATTTTTGATATAGATATTTTTCTAGACATGTTCATTTTCAGTCAATCAATTATTTAATTACATGATAGTAAACTTAATTTACAAAGAAAGTAAAATAAAAACTTGGTTTTTATGGGTTAGTTGTTTTCAAAATGCACCCGCAGATATTTACTATATTTCCAATAGCTAACTAACAACTAGCTCTATCAGCTGTAAATTGTACGTACGTATTATTTCATGTTCGAACATGAATAAGTCTAGGCGACTATTCCGGAATGAAATTGCAAATCTCGTATTTCGGCTAAAGATATCAGTCCTAATGATGCAATGGGATGCAAAGCGTCAGATACTGGCAACACGGCCAGGAAAGTTAAATACGGCGGAATAGCTCAGAAATCTACGCAGAAGGTAAACCGCTTTCCATTTAAGAGAGACAATAGAATTAGTATTTGTAAGCAGTGCGTACGACGCACATTGTTTCGTTGTATCGGTGTTGACTGGTATAAACATCAACACAACGAAATCATGTAGCTCGTACGCACGGCTTACCCATACTAAATCCTTTGTCTTTCTTAAATGGAAAGTGGTTTAGGCGAAGCTGAGTTATTGGAATATATTTATTTTGTTCACTTAGTTGATTTGATGAAAAAATTTCAACTTCGGATCATTTTATTTCTTTGTACGTTTTCCATAAAATCACTTTTTGTAAATGCTTACTGTTCCGAACAAGCGCGGCTCAGCTGCCTGGTGAAATAGAAAGCATCGCCAGAAGTTACTGCGCAGCTTGTAGTCCGTGGGTATGCCGGAAGTCAACGCCAAAAAGATGCCAATCATATAAATCCAAAGAAAAATCCAAAGCGATGTCCAATTCAGAAAACAGGGGTTCAAAATTCCAGAAGATTCAGAAAGTCCAAAAACAAGCGGTCAGCGTGAAGAAATAAAAATCAGCGAAAAGATTGTCCAACGGCGTATACAGTACCACACAAATCGTGTAACACATACTCGCCAAAAACAAATGCATTCTTTATTTATACTTTTTTAAATTTTATAATAGAATATATCATAGCAGATTGTTTAATGCAATAAAAACGCTAGCCCTCCTGGGGTTTTAAATTATGTTATTTAACAGTACCAGACCTAGCAGATGGTAATAACACAATCTTTGGACGTGCTGGGTCCTACAAAAACCAAATAAATTGAAAAATAAATTTGCCAGTAAGGGCTCAGATTTTCAAAAAAAAATCGTACACAATATTTTCACAAGTTTTGCTACGACAAAGATAAAGAGCGCATGCAAGCGCGTGTTTTGACAGTAATGTCAGCTATGTCAGATTAATATTTATAATAATAATAGTTACAGGCATTTCAAAAGCGCCATAAAACCAATTTCTTTATTCAACTCTCAGGCACGCCTATATCATTTTAAGGAATGCAAAAACACTACAATTGTAGTTCTGCGTCCCCGGTAGCGGCCACAGTTGTCGATCAAAATATCGACCTCATCAATATCTGCCGCGGCGAGCGCGCTCCGCTCGCGGCGCCGACACCGTGACGTACTGCCTCGTACGGGCAAGCCCCGGCAGGCCTTCACCGTTTCCAGGAGGAAACCACACACAATATTTCCTCGCGGTCTTCCAATACTCATTAAGCTCGTGATGGACCATCTCCACGATGACGTCTGGTTCAGACCTTCAGGCTCCCGTGTGAGGTATTTACCAGCCATACTCATCTTATAGTACGGGAGCCCGGAATATGAGTACTGGGCCAGTACTCAGTAAGTTCAGGTTCAACTTCAAGTTCTCACTTCATATTCTCCACGATGGGTCCGGTGCAGACCTTCAAGCTCCCGCACAAGGTAACCCCATACGCATTTCATACGGGAGCTCGGAATGTGAGTACTGGGCGTTAGAAGTTTATAGTCGGTCAGGTGAGCTTACCATTTCGCTCATATTCAAAAATTCATTGCCCGTCGGCGGATTCAACGGCGAAAAAGAACCGAGGCCCTCTGCAGCGAGACTCGGCTCCCGTGTGCCACACTCATGCCCTTCTCAAACATTTGCGGATACCGCGTGCCACGCACATACTTTATTTGGGCGTTACTTCGCGGAAGAATCCCTTCGGCTCAAAACTTCTAACTTATTCCACGCACCCGCGGGTGCGAATAAAATTCCTTATTTTAATTTTTTATTTCACAAAAAATTCCAATACATTTTCTCATAATAAAATACAATATGATGCACATTACAACATTGCATACACTAATTCACCCTGTCCGTTACACTTACTTATTTGGCAACAAGAATATAATGAAGCATTTACGACAGTGAATATTTGGAGTAGTAGGCATTACTTTTGAGAATAATAAGTTTTTTTTATTATTTCCATACGAATAGTTTAGATATTTATTGCTTTCAAATTGCAATACTGTTTTAAACGCAGTCATTTATTAAAAAAAGAACTCATATGATACTGAAAAATTATGGCGAGTTTGGGCTATTTTCCAGCAAAGTCAGTCAAGTATCTGACAAAGTAAACTATTAAAGTAAAGATCACACTAGCGATTTTATTTTAGATTTTACAACTTGGGGCATTTATTTCCACGGTGCTTATTTCGTCTCTACCAGCGATTTATGGCTGAATTAGAAAAAATCAATGTTACAATAATTTGTGGCTGAAAAGTAGGTAGGTACCTACTACCTACCTACTTAAATAATTTTTTTGAAAGCGATAAGATAAGATAATTTTACTTATCCGCCATCACTCTATGAGCAGATTTCCATACCAACACGCAGCTCTCGGATCGTCCACATTCGTATATTTTGTGGACCAGGACTTCTAATACCTGAAAATGAAGTCATATTTCTGGAGCTATTAACACTTACTTCACACATCTAATTAATTACATGCGAATAAATAATTTATGAAAAATCTATCACAATATTAAACTAGCTTTCTATACAAAAAATAATGCGACAAGGATCATAAATTTGAATCACTTTGGTACCTATAAACTGAAATTTGATGGCTTTCACACATTTTATATAGGAAAAACAATTATTGAGGAAATAATACTAGCATTAAGAAACATATGAGATGTTTTCGAATTCGCCAATCATATTATTATAAATAACCATACGGGAGTCAATATTTTCCAGATTGATAATAAAGGAAAATGATTAGATAACTTGGAGGCCCCAGAAATTGAGAAGTTATAGAATTTATAGACTTCTCAATTTCTAAGGTCTCTATTATTTATATAATAACCAGAAGAATTTTACCTACAGTCTTATCTTAAATATGTTCTCTTTCACCACATCAAGTGCCACTTTCCTCACATTTTTTATCTCTTTAACAGATAAATAAGAGATATCGATAAAAATTAGATGAGTAAGATAACCATATTTAGTTTCCGTGTATGTATAAAGGAGTTGTTTGTATCCCTTCTGTAGTGTGAATTAAGGGCATTTCTTTGAAATTTCATCCAGCACTCGTGAAAATTTATTTGTCTCGGAGCCCTCGCCTCCGTTTGGGCTCAAACTAAGTTTAGAGAAAGCTTTTAAATTGCCCTAATTTAATATGCGAGTGTTCCGCGCGCATTCTTCGGTGCTTAGTTAGCAGTGAACAAAGAAATAACTTTTTATTTATTTTCTCGGAGACGGTACCAATTCAAACACAGGATAACTACTGCAGACCTACGGAATAAGAAAATGTTCTTGAAAGAAGATTTGCTGTACACTACACGGGTACCTAATTATTTTAAAATGCTTTCTGTACATTCGTATCGATAATAATATTGTAACTTTAATAGATAGATTTGATAACTTTTTATAACGTAAAAAATACGTATTGGCCTTTGGGTGGTATCATCATTATTCAACGTTTAGAAAGTTTTTATATTCTGGCGAAATTTCAAAATTGTGAAAAACGAAAAAAATCATCGCAAAAATTACCAAACTTGTCATGAAATTATTTTTTTTTTAAACTTTTTTGCACACGTTTCTTCTGATTAAGGTTAACAATAATACAGTCACGAGATCTACGATTAACATTTATTCCAATTAAAGAACATCCCTCTCTAAAGTGCTTGGTTCAACATTAAAGTTATTCTCCATGAGGCTGTTTAGCGCCGCGTCGTAATCAGATCTACTTTCGTTCGTGACTCCCAAAGATGCTCTTTCATGTATTTCTCGATTTTGGATAATAGAAATAAAGCAGCACTAGCGAACAGAGCGGGTATTTCAAGATGGTGATTCGATTTTTGGCGAACGAGTCCTTAGTGACAATGTGTTCTGTAGAGCGTTGTCCCGAAGAAATGTCCAGCCTAGTGTTATTAAATTAGAAGTATCCGAATCTTAAAACGAGTTTTTAACCTAAAACTATAAAACAAAAAAATCTTCAAAAAGCTTTCGTTTTCTGCTGTTAAATTTAAAATAAACATAAAATTATCACCTGTAAGTGCTGCAGTTTTAATTGGAAGTCGCAATGATTGGTTTCGATTAAATTGACATCCTGCTGTTGGCGAAAACTTTTCCAATAGCACTTAGTTTTTATAATAACGAATGTTTGATAATTCGATAATAACTATAAGTTTTTATGTTTTTTCGTCTAGAGATACTTATAGATGCAGATTAGTAATGCTTAATCAATTTGATTTGCAGAGAATTCCGAAAGAACGCAATGACACGAAGCACCAATATGTGCACAGGACAAAAAGCGATAAAACGCTTTCAATGCTTTAAATTGTCAAAACACTTCATATCCCCGTATAATTTTTTTTTCAGAACGACTATTAGATACCTATAAAAGAACCTCCAGAGCCACACAAGGTGATATCCAGTAATCAAAAATACTTTTTTGCATAGCCTATCGACCAGAACTTCGAGGAATGTACGACGCAACATCCTTCAATACCGCGGTCGTCCAGCAGATTGAGCAAATTTCACTATTTTTTCTCATAATTATCTTCTCTTGCGTTTTTTATCACATTTTTGTACTGAAATATCTCATTTTAAAATTTATTCATCAGGTTAGGTATATTTTAAATAAAAAAATTTAATAAAAAAGACATCTCACGAGCCATTCAGTCATAAAAGGTCCACTTAGTGGAGCAATTTTCTTCATTTTTAAAACATGGAAGGTTTGGTAATTTATTAATCAATTATATAATTTAATTTGTGTTATTTTAATAAGATATCCGTATTTAAAATATACGTAACATTCCGTACAAAAATGTGGTAAAAAACGCAAGAGAAGATATGAGAAAAAATTGTGAAATTTGCTCAATCTGCTGGACGATCGCCTTAATATAGCACGAATCATCCATCTATACTTGTTGCTTTGTTGTTGCTATCAATTGGCGTGTACGGCATTTTATATAATCCAGAAAATGGCTTTTATATAATCCATTAATATACACCTCAAAAAATAAAAATGTTTTGGCAGTTGAGGGTATTCACGAAAACGCGGTCTTTTTTTAGTAATCCTAGTAATCCGTAATTTTTAGTCCTAATAATCCCTCACATATTGTCCGCTTGTTACATTTTTCACCTAAATTATAAATAAAAAAAGATAATTGAATAACGTGCTTATTATTTATTTATTATGTTTATTACAGTTTAATAGGAGCTTATTAGTGTAGTGATTGGAGATTTAAGCTTCTATACTAATACTACTTAACCCATAAGCTTAGTTTGAAAATAGTTAGAATATGGATAGTCTGTGCACGCAAATTTTTTTTTTTTTAAAGTTAAAATTGATAGTATATTAGAATATTACTTTTAATACAATATTATTTTCTAAGGGTTTTACAAAATCATTTCTTAGAAAACTGACTAAAAAATTTCCCGTAATTTTTACTCACTTTAAGAAATTTATAAATAAACTAACTTCATCAATAAAAATAACAAAAGAAAACTAAAATTGATATTAAAAACAGTAGAAGATTGTCCTCTACCTCCCTTATTTTCTACCTTTCCAGTAACTATCTCCTTCTTCAGAGTACCGGTACCAATCTTCACCGCGCGCAAAAGCCGAAGCATGGATCTGTTGAACCACGATAGGATGAGGATGAATGCAAGACTGGGTGGAGATGAAGATAATCTAAAGTGTATGGAAGTGGGCTGAAGTTAATTCATTTATTTATTTTTATTTAATTTTTAATTTAGGAACCTCAACAGTACAATTTATTATAATGACATAAATGTATGGTAGTTGGTAAACCAATTACAGAGATCCACGTTTTTGATTATATTTCATTATTTTACTGTTTTTCATTATTCTACTAAAATTATGTTTCCTAGAATTTTTTTATAGGAATAAGAATAAATTTTTTATTTATACAAATAATAGAATGAAGTGCCGGGAGACTAATTTCAACAACTTATTTTCCGCAGAAAATTTCCCGAACCATTGTGTCAATATTAATAGAGTGTTCCTGAAAGCTTCCGCGCCCCTTCCAGGACGTCCCCTGTCTCTCTTCTTGTTTTCGTGGGATTATTGGATTATTTATGAAATTCTTATTTTCGTATATTCGACTAATATTATAGAATTTAAATTTTTTTAAATCACCCGTCTTACAGGGGATTTATATTCTGATGGCGGTCTTATTTTTATATTCAATAAATCTTCAAAGATAAAATAATCACAACAATTTTGAGGAAGGCATGCAAAATATTTCTTACACATGTAAAATAGACCCGTTGCATGTTTCAGATATATGTAAGACAAGAAAAACTGCCAATCATGCTATAAAGGACAAACCGGAAGAAAAATAAAAACGCGAATAGATGAACATTTTAAAGGGATAAAATTTTTCAATATTAATTCAGAGATGGCAGACCGTGTGAGATCAGAGGGACATCATTTCAAGTATGATAACGTGGAGGTGTTGCATGTATGCAAAAAAGGAAAGAAATTGGACATCTTGGAAAATATAGAAATTCATCTAAATAATGATAAGGCCTTAAACATACAAACACCACTTATTACATCCCCCCTTCTAACCATACTAGCCCCTCCCAGCAACCACATTCACTTTCCGCCTGCCCCTCCTCCGCTCCCGACAACTCCCGCCCCATGTAGTAGATAAAATGTCTTCTAGTTTGTATATTACTGAAGATGATGTAGTAAGCATCGAAAACCTTTTAATTAATTTGTTTAATTAAACTGTCATTGTGTGAAGTAAACAACGTTGTGTTCTATTCATAGTTATTTACAATGAACTTCCACAAAGTTAATCACGAAAATTTCGAAATATATATAATATATTCGTTTACGCCAGAGAAAACCGTGTGCGCTATCGAGCACACAAAGAGCATTGCATTTAAGAAACTGTCGACAGTTATCTCCTCTTCTACAAAGAACCTTTCAAGCCCGCCAATTGTCATCTCCTTCTGACCTGTAAAACGACCATGCACGGCGCTCAGATCCTGTGTGGAACAGAACTGATCACACTTGAAACGATGAATGAATTTTTTTAAATATATAATTGCCGCTGTCGGGCCCCCCATGACTCCGGGCAGGGCCCATCCGGGGTAGGACTCCCCAGCCCCCTTTCTTTGTGAGCCATGAGCGAGGGTGTATAAAAACGTTACGAATTTTTTTACTTTATGTATTTCTTAGGCAGTTTTCGTGATGATATGTTAATTTTCTTTTCACATTTATTGATGACAACAATTTATAAAAATATATAACCATGTAAAGCGTAGATCCTTTTAATTCACATTTGTATCAATCTGACAAATTTCAATACAAATATTGCGGCTAGTAAAAGTTTCGAATATTTATTTACTCATTATTCGTAAATGTTTTGTTTTAATGTCACTCGCGTATAATATATTGCTTTTCGCTCGAAGAAAAAGTTTTTCTCGGTACACCTCTCTCCCTCTGTTCTCTGTAGCAGATGATGGTTCCAGGTGATAGCTGCGCCAGCCTTTATTACTGTTTGGTTTGTTTGTTTCCCAATATTAAAAACAGGTAACCATGAGGAAATGACAAACTATTGCCCAATTTCACTTATATTAAATATTGCAAAAATTATTGAAAAAAAAGCGAAAAACCAAATCACTACCTATCTCAAACAAATCAATATTCTTAATGATAATCAATATGATTTTAGGGCTAATCTAGGCACACATGATGCGATTGCCAAATTAACCACACGTATCATATTATCATTAGACTCAAACAAGAAATGCATTGGGATATTTATTGATTTACGAAAGGCCTTTGACAGTATATCACAAAGCAAAAATAAGTTCGCACAAATCGGAATAAGTGGAAACGTACACTCCTTGATTAGGTCCTACTTAGCCGAAAAGAGACAATATGTGAATATAGATAACGTAATAAGTGACCCAGAAATCTCTACACCTGGTATACCAAGGCACGGTTTTAGGATCACTACTATTTATTATTTACCTGAATATGATATTCCAATAGAGAATTTATGAAAAAACTATACTCCTGCGCTGACGATACGGTAGTTGTAGTAACTGATGATGCTTGGAAAAATACTATAAAAAAACAAATGAGGACCTGAATAGAATGAAAAAGGTTTTTACTATAACCTTCTATCACTAAACGCCAGTAAAACTATGTAAATTCCATTTACATTAAGTTCATCGTAATCAAATATAGCAAAATTATTTTGTGGTGACATCATTATCTATACCTATAAAACTCAATGTCTGTCTGTCTGTCTGTTCTCTATACAAATCCACATCGTTTGTCCGATTCGATTAAAATTTTGCATACTTATGCTTTGGGACTCGGCGGGTAACATAGGCAACATGTCACCCCTACTCTCATACCCCTTCCCCTCCCTCTGACATATTTTCAATGCAAATCTGTACCGTTTGACCGATCAGACTCAAAATTTGGAAACATATTCTTTAGGACTCGACGAGTAACAAAGACGATATTTCCTTCCTATTCTCATACGCCTTCCACTCCCCCTGACATATTTTCGATCCAAATCTGTACCGTTTGACCGATAGGACTCAATATTTGGAAACGTATACTTTAGGACTCGGCAAGTAACATAGGCGATATTTCCCCCCTATTCTCATACCCCTTGCCCTCCCCCTGATATATTTTCGATGCAAATCTGTACCGTTTGACCGATCGGACTTAAATTTTGGAAACTTATTCTTTAGGACTCGGCGAGTAAATACAGGCGATATTTCCCCCCTATTCTCATAATCCTTCCCCTCCCCTTGACATATTTTCGATGCAGGTCTGTACCGTTTGACCGATCGGACTCACATTTGGAAACATATTCTTTAGGTCTCAGCAGGTAGCATAGGCGATATTTCCCCCCAATTCTCATACCCCTTTCTCACCCCTTGACATATTTTCGATGCAAATCTGTACCGTTTGACCGATCGGACTAAAAAATTATTCTTTAGGACCCGGCAGGCAACATATTCGACATTTCCCCCCTATTATTTTAACCCTTTCTCTCCGCTGATATATTTTCGATGCAAATCTGTACCATTTGACCGATCGGAATTCAAAATTTGGAAACTTATTCGTTACGACGCGGCGGGTAACATATGCGACATTTCCCCCCTATTCTTTTAACCTTTCCCCTCCGCTTATATATTTTCGATGCAAATCTATACCATTCAAATCAAACCTTTATTTACCCTCACAAATTTATTTTAAACTTAATCCTTAACCCGTGCAACGCCGGGTAAGGACAGCTAGTAATTTATATAAAATAACTTTGTAAACACCACTGTTTTATTGAAAAAAATTCAACATGTTGAATTTTTTCAAAAAAAAAGTTGTGTTTAAACAGTTATTTTATATAAATTATTCATCGTAAGCCCCTAATATTATCTTGAAAATACATAATATCAAATGCCCAATAGAAAACTGTGACTCATACTATGCGACAATCCAAAAATGACGAAATCTACAAAGTACTTAGGTGTCATTTCAGATTAACAATTAAAATGGAAGGAACAAATAAGGACAATGGTATTTATTTCTTCCTTTATTCAAAGACCCAAATATCGACAGCATCTATACCTATAAAACTCAATGTCTGTCTGTCTGCATGTCTATACCGTTTATCCGATTCGATTCAAACTTAACATACTTATGCTTTAGGACCCGGTGGGTAACATAGGCGACATTTCCCCCTATTCTTTTATTCTTTCCCCTCCCCCTGATATATTTTCGATGCAAATCTGTAACGTTTAACTCTTCCGTTTCCCGTACTACCTACAGTATCATAACTTTTATTCTTCGTAAAAAAATTACAAATAAAGTAAAATTAAATAATAAAAGTGACCTAAAACGCTATTAAACAGAACAGTATTAAAGTAACTTAAGCTCCAAATACTATGCCAGTGAAGCGTACAACTAAAACATCTATTCTTTGAAAAACATTACTGACCTGTCAAAACCAGCTGTGCAGTTTGACACATACCTACTAACAAAGGTAAATTTCAAAAGATTAATCTTATTTAAATTGTAACAGCTAATGAATCCAGAAATGGCTGTCTGCAATCAATGTATGTGCACAGTAACAAATATTAAACAGACAATTCGTTGCAAAAAATGCTCAAGTTATTACCACACAGATTGTATAAATATCTCCAAAGAAAATTTTAAAAAGATGTCGACAAAAAACATAGAATCATGGATTTGCCCGCCTTGCAAAAAAGATAAAAGTGATAGAAAACAATCTGGGGAGCCTCCGATTATCAATCCATCCCCTAAAGCTAATGATACATCACTTATCACCATCGATGCCAACTCATTTGCACTCTACAATAGTAACATAGAGGGGCTGCGATCCTCCTTAATCGATTATCTAGAGAGTAAACTTTCTGAAAACCACAAGCAATGGAAACAAATTTCAGATCAAAATACCAGCATCCTCCAGGCTATACAATTTGTAAGCAACCAATATGAAGACCTGAAGACAAAAATTACTGTCATCGAGTCTAGATGCAATCAGATAGAAAAAGTTCAACAAAAGCAATCTGAATTAGTTAAAAGAATAGAATACTTGGAAAATAAATTTGACGAACAGGAGTATCAACAATTAGCCACCAACATCGAAATCCGTGGATGCCATGAAACTTCGGCAGAGTCAACCGCTGATCTCACTCACAGTGTCAAAACCATTATCTCAACAATAAACTGGGAAGGTCAGATGAGCGACATCCTCTCCATACAACGGGCGAGGCAGCACTTCTCAAAAAAGACTCCACGCCCGATTATTGTGAAATTTACCAACCGGACCTGTCGAGATACATTCCTCGACAGAGTTAAATCTCACAATAAACAATCGAAAGGTTATGAGCGCTCACTAAACACTTCCATCTTTAAAAATAACCAAGAAATCAAGCCTATTTACATCTCCGAGCACATTACAAAAAAATGCAAATTTTTACTAGCGGAAACAAAGAAGATAGCCATCCAGAAAAATATAAAATTTGTTTGGATTAAGAATGGACGCATATATACAAGAAAAAATGTCGGTGAGCCATTTCTTTGTATCAAATCGGAGACGGACCTGTCAAAATTGTAATGTCAGTTGCCGATTCGCGGTGTATACAAACTTTCTCTTTTCTATGGTCTTTACAAAAGGCGTTAACCATAAACAACTAATGTGCAAAATAAACCATAAATTATTAAAATTTTCTGAATGGGCAAATCATAGACACCTATTCCAATATTTCATAAATATTAAATTTTGTTGTCATATCAAAACAAACCTAAAAACCATACTGAATTACTTTCCTCTGTCGTGTCAAATAACACATAATTACACTGACGCATTTAAAAACATTATATATCAACTGAAAAGATACACACTCGACAATAAGATCATTCTAAGCAATCATAAAACATTCTTAAACTTCTTTTTATTTTTGTTTCCAACACATACTTTTTATAAAATATATACCTACCTTGATAGTAATACCACAATATACCTAGGTAATACAGTTCATAATAAACCATTATCATTTCACTTACATAGCAAAATATTCTTTCAAAAATAAGTTTAAGCAATATCTTAATTCAATTCTACTCCTGTAAAATGAACTTACCCTATATACCCGCATCCTGTAACAATCATGTACATTGCAAATATGTAGGTATTTACTACCAACTCTTAATGAAACCTTTTCACTTTAAAAGCTTACAGATCGGTACCCATGACATCAGAGTGACAAAGATGAATATTAATAATCTCGCGGTAGATATAGAGGCATTCGCTCTTTCGCAAACTATAATAGTCCCCTTACCTGAAACATGCACACAATATGATTCGGATATATTTACCTGTACAGAATGTTGGTGTAACAAAAAAAATCATCCAAATTTACTACAGAAAGATATGGAATGGCTAATATAATTGATCTGGTAAACCAAATAGATTCCTTTGAACCAATTACCACTAAAACTGTGGACCAACCAGAAAACTGTAAACAACATTTTTGTAGAGGCACTAGCACACTTAAGATTCTAAATATGAACATACGAAGCATAAATCATAATTTTGACGAACTTCTTGTACTACTGCATCGTCTAAATATAGACTTTCAAATCATTATTCTTACGGAATGCTGGTTAAAAGATAAAGACACAATACAGACGATACCAGGATACACCGGGCATAAAACCTCCAAACATTATAACCAAAATGACGGTGTTGTAACATACATTAAAGCAAATCTAAATGTCGAAGTAACTGAACCAGATATAAGTGACGCCAATTGTTTAAAAATTAATTTGTGTAATGGTACCTACATATATGGGATTTATCGACCACCGTCCTTCCAAAATGCGTATGAATTCACAAATTCTCTTTCTGAAGAGCTACTCACAATGGCCAAAAACCCAACAATGATCATTGCAGGTGACATAAACATTGACATAACTGCAAGTACTCCCACCACAAATGCATCTGAATACCTATCCATGTTAGCTGAACAAGGTTTCGTTCCTGCCATCAGCAACCCAACAAGAGGTAACGCATGTTTAGACCATATTATGGTTAAAAGCAAATTCTTGGTGAAAGGAATTGTATGTGAAACTACTATCACGGATCACTTTCCAGTAATGATTGATATTGGAACACAAAAAATAAATACAAAACCTTATACAAAACCCCGACACAAACTAAATTTTGAAATGCTAAAAAAAGACTTGGAAAAAGAAACTTGGTTACCAGTATACGAGACTAATGATGCTAATACATCATATTCAAAATTCCTGTATATTCTACAAAGCCACATTAAAAAAAATCAAGAACATATATCTAATAAATCGAGGAAAAAATTAAGAAATCTTGGATAACTGAAAGTTTAGTTAACTGCATAAATAAGAGAGATGTGTTACACAAACAGTCTAAACTTAACCCTCTAAATGTCGGCTTACAAAACTTTTACAAAAAGTATAGAAATATTTGTAATAGAGCGGTCAAATCCGCTAAACACTTATATTACAAAAATATTATAAAAGAAAATCAACGTGATGCAAAGAAAACATGGGAAATTATAAGAGAAATGACTTCTACACAAAATACTAGAAGCAATGATATATGTGATATGCTGATTCCAAACAAAAATCATGCTACTGAGGATAAGGCCATTACTGAAGTGCTAGATAATGTAAACGGGCATTTCGCTTCGCTTGGTAAAAATTTAGCACAAAATATTTTGTCTCGTCTAAAAACTACTGAAGAAAACCTTAAAACAAATTTAAATTCAGCAAATCCATATTCATTTTTCTTTGCTCCAACCTCCATTCATGAAATTGCTGCAATTATTAGTAACCTAAAGTCTAACAGTGCCCCTGGAAACGATGAGGTAACAGCAAAAGTAGTGAAGTATAATAAAGACCAATTAAGTAAGCCTCTTTGTTATATATTCAATCAAAGTCTCTCAACGGGTATCTTTCCAAATGCACTAAAACTGGCTAGAATCTGTCCAATATTCAAGGGTGGTGATCCCCGTAATCCGAGCCACTATAGACCTATATCGCTCCTAAGTGTTTTTTCTAAAATCTTAGAGAAGATAGTTAAAGTACGTCTTTTAAAATACCTGGATATTCACAAAATAATCTCCAACAATCAATACGGGTTCCAATCAAAACTCTCAACAGAAGATGCAATATGTCAACTAACGGAATTCTTAGTTACACAATTAGATAAAGACAAACGTTGTATTGGTATATTTTTGGACCTAGCCAAAGCTTTCGATACGGTGTCTCATCCACTGCTGCTGCACAAGTTATCAGCTTTGGGAATAAGGGGGACGGCTTTGGCGTGGTTTGAAGATTATCTAAATAACAGGGTTCAGGTAGTTAAATCGGGCGATCACTGCAGCAACCTCCACAAAACATCATATGGAGTACCGCAAGGAAGTGTTTTGGGACCCACGCTCTTCCTCATATATGTCAATGAAATGTGTAACTCCAATTTAGAAAACGGTAAAATAATTTCTTTCGCAGATGACACAGTGCTTCTTTTTCAAGATGATTCCTGGGAAGATGTTTTAAAAAAGGCACAAAGTGGATTGAATCGAATAACATCATGGCTTGACAAAAATCTACTAACAGTAAATGCTTCAAAGACAAAATACATGTGTTTCTCCATCAGTAAAAGAACAGTAATAAAGCAGCCCAAAAATCTACTGATTCACACATGTCAATCAAAAGATAAACCCTGTGATTGTACTAATCTGCAGACAACGGAAGATATACGATATCTAGGTGTGTACATAGACCAGCATCTAAACTGGAGAAAACATATTTTGAATCTTACAATCCGAATAAGAAAGCTTGTTTATTTTTTCAAAGAAATTAGAGATGTACTCGACGCATCGACAAGAAGAATAGTATACTATGCACTGTGTCACTCACTCATTAATTATGCAACTGTCAGTTGGGGTGGTGCAGCTTGTACTATATTAGATTCGTTAAGCAAAGCCCAGAAAATGGTATTGAGAGTTCTTCATAAAAAGCCATTTCGTTTTCCTTCAGAAGAACTTTTCAGAGAATGTCACGTACTGGACATCAATCAAACATATTTACTCAACACTTTAAAATATTTTTTCCGACATAAACAAGATCACCAACAAATAACTCACTCACATTCAACAAGGGCACAGGTGAACTGCAACTATCTTGTACCAAAATTCAAAAAAACTTTTTCACAAAGATTTCACCTCTTCCAAGCACCAAAAACATTCACTACTCTTAACACTAAACTTAAAACATGTAGCCATAGTCTCGCGTATTTTTCTTCTAAAGTGAAACTCTGGCTGCATGAAAAGGGAAGGAAGCATGC
>JADDOH010007296.1:0-98796 GCA_016648135.1 Agrypnia vestita | reverse complement strand
AGATGTTTTCGGTGAAGTTCTATATTAACGTTATTTTTTCCTAGGCATTTATCATTAAAGATTCTCCGGTTTATAAAATGTTATGTTATGTTATGCTTGATTATCAAAATTCCCCGTTTTCTATAAGGGATTAACTGAATTACTTTGAAGGTCCTTCTATTTAGTTGTTATTTTATTTACACTCACGAGATTATTATATCAAATATAATTTTAATTTAAGGCCTTGATTTTGGGTTTCTTAAACATATTAAGAAGTGGAGAGAAGATCATTTTTGTTGACCATTTAATAGAGTTATATTTGGATCACTTGTACGTTTATTGATTTCAAGTTGTTGAAGTAAATTCACTCTAAAACCTTTGGTTTCTTTGTGTAAAGGTGTTGGCGCATTATTACCGAGCGAATAAATAAGATAAATATAAAAGATCTATGTAGATCTATAAAAGATTATTATACTCGATAAATCAGAGCTTTTCGGCTAAAATCTCTCTTCCATCGGCGTGGCCCCACGTCGCGCGCCACTTTCTAACGTTTGGCAAAATATATCAAACATCCGAACGCGTTTGTAAAAAAATTAGACGCGCGTCATCGGCCGCACCAGGACTGGGCCAGCGGAGAAAGTACCCGAGCTGGAAGCCGCCCGGCGGTGCATCTGAGACCTGAGCGGGCCGCCGGGAGAAGTGGCACACCCGAGGAGGCCGCGCCTGTGTGCGTGAGACGTCTAGACTGGCCCAGCCGCTGTACCGTTAGCCGGCGTCACATGGCCGAGGAGTCGGCAACGCGCGGATCCTAGAGCTGGCCGAAAGATCGATTCTGTCAGTTTCATAATCAATATATATGAAAAGAAACCCCTGTTTCCCTATCCGCCAAGTTTTCTCCAAAACCAGCCACAACCACCCACCGGTGGTTATGGTGGTAGATAGCTCTCGGTGTCACATCGAAAATATGCGAGTTTGGTGGGGGTGGCTGTGCGTGGGTGGGAGTGGGTGACGATAATGTACCTTCTAGCACATTGTTTTGTTATGGGAAGGCCGAAAATGCTTCAGATTGTTTCAAAATAGGCGCGCCGATTAAGTCCGCGAGTCTAGAAGGTTCCGAAAAAACCTGCTCTAGAAAGTTCTGGAAGGAGTTCTGTAAAATTCCCGAAAGTTCTATAAGGTTCTAAATTAAGTGGCGGAATGTGTCGGTGCGTCTAGAAGGTTCCTGTACATTCGAAAGAGTTCTTGAAAGTTCTGGAAGGAGAATGTTCTAGAAGGTTCGCGAAAGTTCTATGACGAACATTGTACTAAAAATCTACGCGTGCAAAGCCGCGCAGGCACAGCTACTACATAGTATTTAGTGTCGCATGCAGCCACGCTGTCTACCCCAGGTCTAAACAGCCCAGACTGCAATGAAATTGGGTAAAATGAAATTCGTCCAAGCTCTCTTGTGTCCAATAGTCCTCAATGAGGCGGAACCAACGGTGCAAGGAAAAAGAAGAGGCGGTGTGCTTTTTTGATTTACGAGTAGATAGCGATAAAGAAAATGCATATGGTACGGGTATGAGTAAAGAAAACAATTTACTATTAATTAATTTAGAAAGAGCTAAGAGCTCTAATAATGAGAGAGGTCTCCATATTCTCCGAGTTCACATGAAAACAATACTAATTGTAATTTACAATGTAATTTTTTGCTATATACAATCATAATTACTATAATAACTGTTTTGATTACAAGCCTGGATCTGATTGGGATTACCGTTGATGATGAAGGGGGGGGGGGGGATTAAAATTAGTAAAATTCTGCGTAGGTAATACTTGAATGGCCCCTAAGTTAAAAAAGGATATTATTTTCACAATTTCGTAGTTTTTTCTGCGTGCTGTCGTCGGTATTGCAGGTACTATACGCTGTAACGGTTCTCTTCAAACGAACAGGGCGCGTCACTCCTCAAGAGGGCGGTCCTGCAGTGCCGCATCCACCAGTGGCCGATCCCTGGGCAGCCCGAGCTGGTTCCAGGAAGAGCGGCGAGCGGAAGGGACGCTCCGCCGCAGCTCGCGCAGTGAGCCGAGGTGATCCGAGGTGATCCGCAAAGCGATACCCGACCGGCGTGTGACACCTCTACCGGACCCTACCTCTATGTATTTAGTTATTTATATGTTTACGCCCATTAGGTATAGGCATTTACATAAAGAATATAATATAAATTTCAAAAAGCAAATACATTAAACAATATCTGTATAGCACCAAAACATGAGTATAAAAATTAAAATATGTATTTCTTTTATGCAATAAAGACGTATCTAATGGTGTCGGTCTGCGAATGGTTTTGTTTTTGCGGCCGTGCCGCCTCGCACCGGTTTATATGATCCGTGCGGGGCAGCACGGTCTTGCATTGTAACTAAAAAAATGTCAACCTGGAGACGAATGAGAAGGACCGATATGGGAGCTTTTGCTCATAAAACGGTCCTGGGTAAGCGGTGGGTACCATTCACAGGACCCTACCTCTGAGTGCGCAAATTGCTTTTCGGATGCTGACTCAGTCATGTTTCGAGCCACCGTAAACAACTTCACATTTCAAACTGGTACGAGAGGCCGTGGTCAGGGTTGCATCATTTGAAAATATTGGTCGAAGGTAATGAAACTTTTAAACGTTTCATTACCTTTTTTCTTCCAAAGTTCATTCTTCATCATGCATTGTGATGAAAATATGGCATCAATGGAATATTTTAAGGTAGTAAAACGGAAAAGAAAATTGCAGACTCACGTTTGTAAGGTTTTAGGTTTTGCTACTAACCACGACACCCCTATATATTTTTTGATGTCCGAGACGTGGATCGATAGATTTAAATGAATCAATTGCCTTAAATGCCCAGAGAGGGTTGAATATAAGTTATGCCTCACAATATTCCAGGCTACATACAATCTGGCCCCTCAATACGTTACCGACTTCTGCATTCCATTTTTCGCGAATAACAGACAACTTTTCTACAATTCTACACATCATCCCCCCGTCTCTCTTCGCTCAGCATCAACATCTAATACAGATAGGTTAATTGAAGTAAATCGCGTCCACAAAACCAATTTCGGTGAGCGTGCTTTCGCGGTGGCGGACCAAATTTGTGAAATAAACTACCTAATAAATTGAGACAATTAGACAACTTACCACAGTTCCAAAAACAACTAAAGACGCATAGTCATATAAACACACTGTTACAACACTACGTAATGTTTCCCACTCCGAGTATGCACTCCGCGAAAATACCCGATTCTTTCTATCAGTCCCAAATATTATAGTTTTAAATGTTAATACCATTATTTACATGTCATCTAGTGAATAAGTATGTAACTAACTAACTTAACATCACGCCGTTCCCCCGTGGGGGTAGGCAGAGAGGATAGAGCGCCATACTCTTCTGTCCTGACTTACAACTTTCGCTTCGTCTACATGGTTGGATGGATGGTTGTTCAGGCTTCTAACAGGACCATCTTACAGTATCTGGTTAATCTGGTCATGCGACGTCTTCCGTGGTCGCCCTCTCTTTCTGGCGCCGCCAACACTTGCATCATATATCTTTCTTACCATTCTTTCCTCATTCATTCGCTCAACATGCCCAAACCACCTGAGCGACCCTATTTTTATTCTATGTATTATGCTACGATCAGCTTTACATTCATTCCTAATAATCTTCATTCTTTACTCTATCATACATGGATTTGCCACACATACGTCTAAGGGACCTCATCTCCACTGCATTCAATCTACTTTCGTTCCTCTTATGCCAGCTCCAGGCTTCACTTCCATACATTAGTGTCGGTACCAGAACCCCATTATGTACCGCTAGTTTTGCCTCGGTAGACATATTTCTATTAGAGATTATTGCATTCAAAGCACCGTTCACCCTATTCCCGGCAGTCACTCTCCTCTCTATATCTTTCTCAACATTCCCTCTTCTATCGAACATACTTCCCAAGTAAGTGTTTTTAGTCATTAAGTTGTTTTGTGTGAAGCGCCTTTGAGGTGAGTACTCAGGAAAACGGCGCTATATAAATGATCCAGCTATTATTATTTTACTATCATCATCGTATAGAGCAAGCCAGAGGTGCATTCTTCTGCATTAAGAAAGTGGAGATGTTTTTATTTAAGAAAGACAATCGAATTAGTCGTGTAAATTCTACTTACTGCAATTGCATAATAATGTCTATAAATAAAAATATATACCTATATAAATAAATAAATTAATTAATTAAGGAAAATAAAAAATAATCTTAAACAAAACTTTAACCCTTTTTACATTAAACAATATTCTACACATATTTACACTTGGACTTAAGACTCACTCAAACTATCACTAACATTGTACTTGATACTTTGTAGATACATAATTATTACCTTATTAAAGCAAATATTATTGACGAATTCAAAAAATATTATAATTGTGTTCTATATACTCTGGGACAGGCGTAGCCTAGTACAGTGGCATAATCCACAAATATAACAACAACAAAAAAATGTAATTTTATCTTATATTTTTATTGTTAAATTATTTTAAGTACCTATATATTGTAAACAAGGATTTTTTGAAATAAATAAAATCGCGCGTACGAGGCAGTGTTTCGCTGGGTTGGTGTTTACACACGGCTTACACATACTGATTCGATTGTCTTTATTAAATGGAAAGACCTATATTAATTTGTGATTTTTGACGGTTCAAAACACGGACTAGTATAGGTTATTTTGTTAGTATACAGGGTTATTTGGAAAACATTAATAACCTCGCAGGACTATATTCCTGCCTTGATTATGAGGCGAAAATGTTCAAGCAATCATGACCTAATATCAATAGTTCTGGAGTATGCGACATCAAAGTTTATTATAGTGTTAAATGTTAATTCCATTTCCAAAGTTTACATTTTTTTGTAAAACTTTGGACTATCGTTACAGTAACTTATATCGAATATGAAAATTTCATTCCCTTTAATGCAAGTCAAATAAAATAGTAAAAACCTTCGAATTCCAATTGGAATGTTTTCCGGGGTTTTTATATGTCGCATATCTTCGTAACAATTGATTTTAGATCATGGTTGCTCGAACATTTTCGACTCGTAATCAAAGCAGGAATGTAGTCACCGTCGGGTTGGCCAAATTCTGCGGATAGTTCGCATTTGTAGCGGATACGCCTCACCCAATTTCATTCCTGGTTCCAAATTTTTTTCTCAGAATCCTTATCATTGAAGTTCAAATAATCAAAGAAAATTGATAGCAAAACGTGTTATACGGAGTAATTTTGCGATAAGGTGCACCACATGCACAGCCCGTTTGCGTTTTGGTTTACACGTTTGACTTGTTTAAAAAGATTTACGAGCTTGTAAATTATGAGGCAATTATGAAAAAGTCAAACCAAATAGTCTTAAAAAATATAATAAATTGCCATTTAATAATATAAATACTTTGTTACAAAATGACGTTTTTACTTGAAGAGACTCGGTGTAGAACGAAATTTTAAAAAATAAAAAAAAAAACAACATGTATTGTAAAAAAAGTAACCCATAAAAACCAAGTTTTTACAATACTCCCTTTCTCATTTTCGGGTTTCGTGTCTACCATATGCGACGGAATCTCCATACAACTTGTGTGAAAAAACCATTAAAAATTTGAAAAATTCAAAACTATAATTATTATATTTTTTTATCTACATAATATCTTGTGACTAATGTATACCATCAATAGGCAAAGATCTTTGCTTCATGAAAAGTTTAGATATATCTTTAGTCGTACATTCGGTTGATTTATTAATTAATTTCATTGCCGAATTTTCAATACCTTGTATTTTTTTAATATTTGTTTTACAGGATAGACTCCAGCTATAGATAGCTATTCCGTATCGTATTACCGATTAAATGCTATTTTTGGATAGAACATTAAATACGGTTCAAAATGGCGTCCAATTCACAGTGCGATATATGCGATATATGCGACTATCGCTCGATAATAATTTATCAATGAATAACGAGTTGTACGATTTGGGAGCAAAAAGGTGCAGGTGGTTAAAAAATGTTGGTGGTCAGAAATGAGCGAATCAGAACCAAGCATAAATAAATGCAATTGGGTTTATATTATTTATTGAATTGGCGTAAACTTTGTGGAATGACATTATAATCAATCAATATATATATATATAAAGAAACCCGTGTTTCCCTACCCGCCAAGTTTTCCCCACAACCAGCCACAACCACCCACCAGTGTTTATGGTGGTGGATAGCCCTCGGTGTCACATCGAGAATATGCGAGTTTGGTGGGGGTGGCTGTGCGTGGGTGGAAGTGGGTGACGAAAATGCTTGAGCTTTCTAGCACATTGTTTTGTTATGTTATCCCTTCGTCATGATACAATGTATACCAACAAATTAAAAATAAACAATTTTGGAAATAAGAAAAAGTGTTAATGGTAAATTGAATATTATAAATAACCAGGTCCTTTTTACAAATAGTTATCTTTTAAAATTGTTTTCATGTTAGTACCTACTTAATTATCATTTATTTCCCATATACTATTTTTTTATATTTTGGTTGTCGTAATTTTGGTTTAGGATATTGTAATTTTAGTTGCATGAATAATTGCAAAAAATAATTAACTGTAAATAGTTGCGGTTATCTATTGTAGAAGAAGTGAACACTCCGCAACAAAGTGCATATGATTTGCGACCTCGAAAGCAGTAATCAGTCCGCCCTGTACCTCCGCGGGTACAGGTCGTCCTCCTGATGACGTTGAATAAGCATTCAACGAAACGTCGAGAATCGTTTCTCGGAAAAACATACGGTTCGTATAAAATATTCGCAACTATTTACAGTTAAATATGTCTAACGACCGTAATAACAACCTTAACTCTGAAAAAAATAAGTTAGAAATATTGATAAAATACAAATTTTGATATTGCATATCTCTACATAGTTGCTTGAACATTTTCGACTCACTATCAAGGCAGGACTCTACCTGTGAAGTTTTTTTTTTTACTATCAATGAGACACTCTGTGTAATCTTAAGACTTGAAATGAAATAAAAATGAAAAAATGGCTACATTTTTATTACCACTGAAATGTTTAAATGTCAGACATGTAAACATTCAACGCTGTACGAATTCGAGTATACCTCTTTCTTACAAATGATACAAATCGCATAGGAGGCACATTTGCTTGGTACGCTTGTTCCGAAGGCTGTTTGTTCTCTTATAATTGTTTTTTTGCACTCGTGTCCTCAATCAGAAAGGTCAACATTCAACACGTTTTGGATTATCATTGTATTATATCGTCCCTCATCTTAATTGATTTTATAACACACTCCCAAAATATCGATAATTCATTTGGTTCAAGGGTGTCTACTCGTCTGTCGGTTCTGGGACCGACCACTTTTATTATTTATGATTATTATTTACTAAATAAAAAGCATGGTGACAGATTTTGAAATAACATTCTATATAGTAGGTACACGTCTACTATTACTGAAAATAACATTATTTCAGTAATAATTAATTAAGTTTTTACGCAAATAATTGCATTTTCATCTACATATTTTTAATTTCAAAAACGCCCGCAGCTGTCATTTCGTCTACGTGACGTCAAGCCTCAGTAAACATTGCATTGTGTCTATGGCAACGGTTCAAAGACACGGTGATGGGTACTTTTATACGTAATGGGTACTTACACATTAAGTATGTACTATTTTAAGAAAAATGAATAAATAGGTTCGACCGTGTCCTCATCTCGATGGACCAATGAGCTGGCCGATGCGGAGTGGCGCCGCTCACCGCTGGCGTCGTTCGCGAGCTGCCTAATTGGATAGTGTGAAAAACAATGCGGCTCGGTTCGTGTACGCGACGGCGGCGGTAATTGCCGCAAATGTCATTGACCGGGCGCGACAAATGCGCGGCATCTAGGCCAGCGAGCGAAACATTGTCCGCTGCACATTCTTGACCCGAGCCGAGCAACGCTCGCTGCATCAGTAGTCTCAGCGGGGATAATCCAAGAATACGGTCCCGTTGTTCATACAATGAAAATAAGTATTTCACTATACTATATTTTAATATATTATACTATTTCACTATACTATTTCTCGTGAGCCGAAAATATTCAAGCTTTTATGACCTAATGTCAATATTTATGGAGATATGCGACATCAAAGTTTGCATTTTTTTTTTCAATATTTCTGACTTATTTTTTGTAAAACGTTGGACTATCATTACAGTAACTCATATCGATTATGAAAAATTCATTCGTTTCAATACAAGTTAAATAAATTGATAAAAACCCTGAAAAAATTCCAATTGGAATGTTTTTATTATTTTATTCGACTTGTATTAAAGGGAATGAATTTTTCATATTCGATATAAGTTACTGTAATGATAGTCCGATGTTTTACAAAAAATAAGTCGGAAATATTGAAAAAAAATGCAAACTTTGATGTCACATATCTCCATAACTATTGATATTAGGTCACGATAGCTTGAACATTTTCGACTCATAATCAAGGCAGGACTACAGTCTTGCGGGGTTATTAATGTTTTACAAATAATCCTGTATAATTTAATGTCCTGTTAATTTAATCTAACTAAAACAATCGTAATCTAAATTAAACAAACCAAACCTAATAACCTAACCAAACCAAACCTAATAACTTGACCTAACCTCATATATTGCCCAGGAAATGTCAAAATATGCAGTGCATTTTTCGAAATTTTAAAGTGTAATATCTTATTTAATACTTACTTTTTAAACTTAAATTATCTTTCATTTTGTTATTAGCACATTCAAAAATATAGTGAAATAATCATTTTCGTTGAATATGCAATGGGACCATTATTTTGGATTTAGCCTTCTAGCGCACCCAGTGCATTTGCTCCATGCCGCATTCTACCCAACGACGGCCGCACACTGGATGCGTTTTCTTACGAAATTGATTAGTACGTATACGTACGAATACGTGAGTACATTCCTGACCTTCCAAGTAGTATTGAACATCGCGCGCTGTACACGATTTAATAGTGCGTGTACGCACGTATAGATGCGACGTCCGACGCGATCCGGATTTGTTCGGAAATTTTTGCGATTTCACACGAAGGATGTTGAAAATTTGGAGCGCGGTCTCGCATTTTGGACATCTCGGAAAACGATCGACTTCTCGAAACATCTCGGTAACATCAAGTTGAGTGATAAGAGGGAAAGGACGCGTTTATTGAAAGTACATAATATACTATGTCAGCGCGCACCCGTATGATACTAGCGCAATGTCATCATAAAATCATTTCGCTATTATTGGTTATGGTATGAATTTGGATTAAATCTGTCTACATTTGGATTGACAATGAACTTGACAATCTTACAATGCTGTACGTAGGTGTCGAAAGGTACCGAATGGTTTAAGCTTGAAAGGGGTGACTCATGCGTCTATTGTGTGCCCGCTGCAGACTTTGATCGATAGAGCGTGTGGATGTTGCACATTGTTATCCCTTTTAAACCCAGGATCCAATTACAAGATAGGAGACGGAGGAAGCCCGATGGTATGCAGAATACAGACTTGTGTTTAGATTATTAAACAGATTATTAAACACATGTACATACTTCGTCGTTGTCTCCTAGTTATGCATTTTTAGGATTTGCTTTGATTTTAGGTTTCATATTGAGTTTTCGTCATTTTTTAGAGTCGCATTTTATAGAAAAGTAATATCAGAAAAACGATTTTTTTTAACATACAGACCGTCAACGGGTCATTAATGACCCTAATAGATGGTCCTAGAGTGACATTAAAGCGCAAGTGTGAGTATTCTGCGAACATTTGAATATGATATTGTAATATAATACACATAATAAACTTTTTACGGTTAATTAATAATGAAAAATAATAAATGATAAAATATATTGAGGATAATATTCAGACTAACGCAAATCACTAAATACAATTTTAGGAATATGTTCCAGGTTAATAAGTTTTTAGACAATACCCCTTTTATGATAAATAGAAATAAATAATGTTTTAACGATAGAATGAATTGTAAAAACATAATATTCAGATAAAAAAATATCTTAGATCAAATAAATAGTTCAATATTTTTTTTACATACAATTATTTTACATAAATATACATCGCAAATCAATAAGTGTAAGTTTTTGCGCAGTACACAATTAATGATAAAAAATTAATTAATAATAAAGAGTGTCTTAAAGATAAATAAATTGTAAGTAGTATTAAGTTATAATATAAAGACTCTCTTCTACTTCTTATGCCCTATCCGTTCAACGGACGTAATCTGTCTGTTGCCTATAAGAACTTTGGAACTTTAAATTTTCAGAGCAAGAAAACACTTTGTGGCTTAACGTTATAAGACATTTAAGAATAAATTAAATACTACTTTTTAAACCACTTTATTTCTATATGTTTGTCAACTAGTTTCGGTTGGACTCAACCTTCTTTAGGACAATTATAGTATAGACTAATCTACGTACAGAAATTTATAAAGGGAGAAAGAAAAACAGAGAGGGACAGAGTGTCAACTAGGTGGGGGGAGGGAAGGGGAGGAGTTAAGTGAGGATAGAGGGAACAGCTTTAATATTGGACTATTAGTATTTGTTTATTTATTATTCGACCATTATTATTGATAACTTAATAACATATCTAGCGAGGTAGGTAGTGGCCGAAAGGCTCGCTACATATTATCCGATATTCAAGCAATTAAATGTATTTCGTCCAATAAACGCCGATTTGTCGGTAATGAAATGATAATTATCGTAAACAAATCAAGCTGATAAATAGGATACCGATATTATGGGACCCTCGTAAAAGCAACTGCACTCGGCTTATTTAATTTGTTTACTCATTGTGTTGTCAGTGCAGGCGCGGATTAAATTACAATACAATTAGCGGCGGCCGCTCTTCGTGAGAAACTCCTTTTGTTCGGTCCCAAAAGAAACGTTGCCCGCCCACACGGGACAGCAAGCGAGGTACACGTGTAAACTGACTAATATTCACCCCCGACACCTGCGTTACGTGAGAATTATCCACTCCGCAACACAATGTTATCCGATACGATTGATAATGAGGGCGATCCACTCATTTATTTTTTTATTTACAGCAATTTTTTTTTAAGTTTACGGCAAATTTACGGTAAAAGACCTCAGGTTGAATATAACTCGATCATTTGTTCGCCTCACTATGCTATCATTCAACGGCAGTTGAACGAATCCAAAAAAAAGTCTTAATTACAAATTAAATATGCGCTTGGAAGATATCAATCATGAATATCTCCTTAGTTATTTACAACTGTAAAACTTGTCTGTGACAGTACGTGAGTGAGACGTACTGTCTCAGACAAGTTTAACAGTTGTTATTTTAATTTAAAATATCGCACTCGAATATGCCAGTTTTTACCTGTGAATGCCAAATCAAATGCCCGGTCAGTATTTATGATAATGCAAGACTTCGATTTCCCTATCCGCCAAGTTTTCTCCACAACCAGCCACAACCTCCCACCGGTGGTAGTGGTGGTGGATAGCCCTTGGTGTCACTACAATTTGGTGGGGGTGGCTGCGCGTGGCTGGGAGTGGGTAACGAAAACGTGCTTTCTAGCACATTGTTTTGTTATGGGAAGGCCGCAAATGCTTCAAATTGTTTCAAAATAGGCGCGCCGACTGTGTCGGTGAGTCTAGAAGGTTCCGGAAAAACCTGCTCTAGAAAGTTCTGGAATGAGAAGGTTCTAGAAAATTCCCGAAAGTTCTATAAAGTTCTGGAAGGAGTATGTTCTAGAAGGTTCGCGAAAGTTCTATTACGATCCAAACAGTGTAGTAAAAATCCACGCACAGCTAGTATGGCTATAAATCGTATATTAAAAAAATATATGTTGGGTATAAAAGCAAAGGCAACAATATCAAAAAAAAAAAGTAAATGTTTTGAATGCAGTCACAGATGGTTACTAATTTAAGATGTACGGTATTCTAGGCTTTATGTATCTATACCTTCCAAAATCATGTTTCCTATAAATTTATACGCTATGTTTTCTATATAATTCTGAATTCAGTAAATTATAAATAAGTAATCCTCGATGACTGCATCAATGTTTTTTTTTAGATATTGCCGTCTTTGCTTTTATACCCCTTCATTTTTCCTTTCTTCCTTTCCTTTTTCCTTTTTTGTTGCTTTTTCCTTCCTCCTATTTTTTCCTACAATTCCTTTTTTTGCCAATTCCAGGCTTCCTTTTTGCTTAATTATAAATATTTAAACTTATTTAATGAATTGAATCATATTATTTGATAATAAAAAGAAACGTTAAATAATAATATTTCGAAATTTTCGTGATTAACCTTGTGGAAGTTGATTATACTTAAACTGTACGATATTACTGAAGATGATGCAGTAAGCATCGAAAATGTTTTAATTAATTTGTTTAATTAAAGTGTCATTGTGTGAAGTAAACAACGTTGTGTTTTATTCATAGTTATTGTTGAATAATATTCTGCGGCAGCCGTTTCGCAACGCGGACAGCGATTTAAATTAAATTTGGGGCAAATTTGGATGATAATTAAATGACGTAACGCTTTTCTCGAGTCGCAACCATCGCGATGCGCTCGGCGGTCATCGCGCAACGTCCCGCCTGTTATGACATCCAGTGTACCAAGTGCCTCAGAATCCGCCTTTCCGGTATGTACTAGTAATGGAACGAATATCCGCATATTTTTTCATATTCTTAAAAAGCATATTCTTATTAAAGCCTTTCCGGTATGTACTAGTAATGGAACGAATATCCGCATATTTTTTCATATTCTTAAAAAGCATATTCTTATTAAAGCCTTTCCGGTATGTACTAGTAATGGAACGAATATCCGCATATTTTTTCATATTCTTAAAAAGCATATTCTTATTAAAGCCTTTCCGGTATGTACTAGTAATGGAACGAATATTCGCATATTTTTTCATATTCTTAAAAAGCATATTCTTATTAAAGCCTTTCCGGTATGTACTAGTAATGGAACGAATATCCGCATATTTTTTCATATTCTTAAAAAGCATATTCTTATTAAAGCCTTTCCGGTATGTACTAGTAATGGAACGAATATTCGCATATTTTTTCATATTCTTAAAAAGCATATTCTTATTAAAGCCTTTCCGGTATGTACTAGTAATGGAACGAATATCCGCATATTTTTTCATATTCTTAAAAAGCATATTCTTATTAAAGCCTTTCCGGTATGTACTAGTAATGGAACGAATATTCGCATATTTTTTCATATTCTTAAAAAGCATATTCTTATTAAAGCCTTTCCGGTATGTACTAGTAATGGAACGAATATTCGCATATTTTTTCATATTCTTAAAAAGCATATTCTTATTAAAGCCTTTCCGGTATGTACTAGTAATGGAACGAATATTCGCATATTTTTCATATTCTTAAAAAGCATATTCTTATTAAAGCCTTTCCGGTATGTACTAGTAATGGAACGAATATTCGCATATTTTTTCATATTCTTAAAAAGCATATTCTTATTAAAGCCTTTCCGGTATGTACTAGTAATGGAACGAATATTCGCATATTTTTTCATATTCTTAAAAAGCATATTCTTATTAAAGCCTTTCCGGTATGTACTAGTAATGGAACGAATATTCGCATATTTTTTCATATTCTTAAAAAGCATATTCTTATTAAAGCCTTTCCGGTATGTACTAGTAATGGTACGAATATTCGCATATTTTTTCATATTCTTAAAAAGCATATTCTTATTAAAGCCTTTCCGGTATGTACTAGTAATGGAACGAATATTCGCATATTTTTTCATATTCTTAAAAAGCATATTCTTATTAAAGCCTTTCCGGTATGTACTAGTAATGGAACGAATATTCGCATATTTTTTCATATTCTTAAAAAGCATATTCTTATTAAAGCCTTTCCGGTATGTACTAGTAATGGAACGAATATTCGCATATTTTTTCATATTCTTAAAAAGCATATTCTTATTAAAGCCTTTCCGGTATGTACTAGTAATGGAACGAATATTCGCATATTTTTTCATATTCGCAATCGCAAAGTTCGGGCGAATGTTTTGCGAATATCAGAAAAAAACATAAAAAACGAAAATAATGAAAAATCATTCATTTCGTACATTTTACTACCTTTATATTAACTCGTGGCGTCTGCTTGCTTGCCGTCAACAAAAACTTTGGATCGATTTTTGACCCTTTTCCCGTGATCCAATCGAGCTGAAACTTGGCAAGTAGACTCGTGGCGACGATTAAGAAGATCTATCAAATTTTCGTTAAAAAAAATTAATAATTATAGTATAATTTCGGATTTTTAGAAATTTTATTGTTTTTTTAATTGGAATCATTAGAAAAGTTTGATTACGGTGGCCCGATAACGTCGCGGAATATTTTCTAAATTTGAATTACTCCGTCGGTATGCATAATAGGTACTTCACTACGAATGTCGAAAATCTAAATTGACTGACAAATGTTTTTAGAATTTAATCTTCAAAGCATGAAGTGTCTTATCAAAGCTCAAAACATCTGACATTTTAGAAATATATTAAATTACTCTAAGTTTAGTGTTATGTTATATGTTTTAATTCGTCGTTGTTATATTTTACAAAGAAATGGAGTATAATAAAAACTTGGTTTTTTATGGGTTACTTTTTATATTATTAGAAAAAGTAACTTAACCTCGTAATCACATTATCAGTCTTCACTTTACTTTATCATTTTGTATTATTTATTTACCATCTACTTCTACATTGGGTAATAAAGCTTAAGAATCTAGATCACTACTATATAAGAATTAACTTCTCATTGGAACCTAGAAAACGAAAAATATAATAATGCAATGTAAACAACCAAAAACAAATTCTTCTCTGAAACTTTTATCAGTCTTTACATAAGTTTTTAATGTTAGGTAATCATCTTCTTGAACGAAACCAAAAAAAAAAAACAAACAAAAACTGTGTTCTTCAATTAAAAACTATAAATAATTTATGTTTTATAAGAAAACACTTTAAACAAACAAAAACAAAATAAATCTTTATGCTTCTATTAGATCAACTCGGAAATTCTCGGAACAAGATGCAAACGGAACGCGCCTCTCGCGAAACTGGGCCGCTAAGTCATACATAATTGGCGCCAAATTAAAAAAAAATAATATTCGAATTCGCATTCGCTAATGCTCAAAAAATGACATTCGTTACGTCACTAGTATGGTACATCGGAAATGTGAAGGCGAACCCTTAATGCCTTTCTAAGCTAAGGGAGCGTCCGTAAACAACGTGATTCCATTTCGCACTCTTGTCAAGACCTCCCTCCCTCCATGTAGCCCTGACATCGCTTTCGCCTGACACCCCTCTGCCATCCCTCGAGTGGTTTTTTTTTTTCCTATTAATTTCAGAAGACATTTTGTGCCGTTTTCACTTACCTACTTTTAAATTATTGAGTATAAAATGAATAAGACTGATGTATGACTGTTTTATAACATAACACTGCATAACAATTTGTATTAAAAAAAAAAAAATTATACAAAAAATATTACTAAAAAAATTCTCAGCAAGGATTTTTCGAAAAGTGAAATAGAACAAATGAAATTAAAACATCAAAACAATACCAACTGCCACAGGAGCATGTGCAAGCAAACTTCGGTATTGTTACCGGAAGCCTAATGTTTTTAAGACATTAATACTGGGCCGGCGCGGCACATCGGCTAACTTTACATGTCACACGTGCACGGCAGTGTGATATAGCGTAGGTACCTAAACTACGGAAATAAATATTCACATGCTGTCGCGTATCCTGTAGAGTTTTATTTTTGCCAAATAATATAAATTAAGAATTACGTAGCGTGGCTCTGACTCCCAGCCCTCACGTAGCCCAGTATAGCATTTTGCCTAATCCCTCCTCCCTCGATCAAGCCACGTGGTTATGGACGCTCCCTAATGGGCTAACCGACATGTTTTTTCAGTTCGTTACATTTTTTTTTTAAATAGAGAAGCGAACAAAGCAAAAAAGTCACTTATATAGCAGAGCAGTCTCATTAATGGTAAATAAAATATTTTGCTCGAAGCGTGTCGATATCGAGCAGCTGTTCCATTTCCAGCACTGCGGCCCGCCGAAACGATAAATGCAAATGGCAATTTGAACAATAACAAATACGAACAAAAGCGAAAGGTACCAACACATTAACAACATTTGGAATTGCGTCCGTTACGACAATTAGGCACACAGCCGGGCGGTGTTGCCAATTTCTCACGTGACACGTGGTACTTGCCCAACTTCCTGCGCGCGAAACGCAAGATCTTTAATACCAACCCACGGTGGGTGGATGGAATGCAATCCTCTCAGTATTAGCTAAAAAAAAGTATAAAGTAGGAATATGTTACTATTAAGAGTATATAATAGAATATTTAGAAATATTCCAACAATAACAGATTCCAAAAGAAGACTACAATTTCATGTCGGTACTTTAGACTTTAATAATACTTTATTTTATTTTATTTTGTAATTTAATTTATTGTCAATAATCCTTTGGTTTGGGCATGGTTTGGGCATGTTGAGCGAATGAATGAGGAAAGAATGGTAAGAAAAATATATATTGCAAGTGTTGATGGCGCCAGAAAGAGAGGGCGACCGCGGAAGACGTGGCACGACCAGATCAACCAGATACTGGAAGATGGTCCCGTTAGAAGCCTCAACAACCGGCGAGCTTGCGTGCGAAGATGTATGAATGTGGATGAGGCGAGAGTTGTATGTCAGGACAGAAGAGTGTGGCGCTCCATCCTCTCTGCCTACCCCCACGGGGAAACGGCGTGATGGTAAGTAAGTAAGACAATAATGCTTTGTAAAAATTATCCTTTGTTTATTAAATACATACTTTGCTAGTTTTTCTTTCGTATTTGTTTTACTATTCACAGAAAAAATATAATTAACACAATATAAGTTGGTCAACTGGATGAAATATACTATTTCTCAGGTGTCGTATATCATTAACTATAGAATAAAATAACTGTAAAGATACACTTACAATCATAGCTAGATATTATCTAATGTAAAATATAATTTTTTACTTGTGCAACGTTCATAAAAACTAATTTCCACCTAAATGCTCAAAATTGATCACCGTGCGGCGGTATTTTCAAATGCCGGTTCCTAAAGAATAAGTGGTTACTTATTTAATTAGCAGTCAAAATATCACCGTCACGGTACCGCTAACCGCTAGCGGTACCCGAGGACGGGCTAGGGTTGTCAACTACACTGTTAAACAAAAATAAAGTATACAAAATACTGTCTTCAGCATCAAAATGAGTAACACTACAAGTTTCAGAATTAGACGCTCGCACAATTTGTATTTATTTAGTCAGAGGGCGTTCAGTGCAGCGCAGTCACAAACAAATCACAATAATGGAGTTTCGAATCAGAAGACAAAGATTTTCTTGAAATGAGTACTGGCCAAAAGTGGAGCCATTTATCAGTAAACACCTCGGAAGAATTAAAAAATATTACTAAAATTGTCTCGTATCTACTTTCTGTTCCCGCCACCTCAGCATACACTGAAAGAATTTTTTCAGTAATTAATGCAAAGTGGCGGGAGGATAGAAATAGAGCAACTGTTAATTTAATAAAAAATCTTCATTTATTTTAATTTAGGCGTATGAAGTTTTTAAAAAAAAGTGTAAATTAATAAGTTGTGCGAAAAGCTCTAAAACATATGTATTTAAAACATAAAATAAATGAAATACTGTTCATTTTTCTGAAATACTGTTTAATATTCTTCTCAGACCTAAATATACTTTACTAGCTGTGTTCGTGCGGCTTCGCACGCGTAGATTTTTAGTACACTGTTTGGATCGTCGTAGAACTTTCGCGATCCTTCCAGAACTTTCAAGAAATTTATCGAATATACAGGAACATTCTAGACACACCGAAACATTCCGCCACTCAGTTTAGAACCTTATAGAACCTTCGGAAAATTTCTAGAACCTTCTCCTTCCAGAACTTTCTAGAGGTTTTTCCGGAACCTTCTTGACTCACTGACATAGTCAGCGCGCATATTTTGTATAATAGATCTGAGGAACGTATGTCGCGACGCCAGAAAGAGACTGCATGACAGAGAGAGAGAATGTATAAAAGGGCGCACGAATGTCGAGTCGAGACTCTTTTACTACCATTGTTATCGAGACCGCATCTTACTGTATGTACGATTGTCTAAACCGTTATTGTTACCGAATAAATACTTACGAGAACAAAGTCTTTACTTGGAGCAACCTCATCCCGAAATAAGATTATTACATTTTGAAACAATCTAAAGCATTTGCGGCCTTCCCATAGCAAAACAATGTGCTAGATGCACATTTTCGTCACCCACTCCCACCCACGCTCAGCCACCCCCACCAAACTCGCACATTTTCAATGGGACACCAAGGGCTATCCACCACCATAACCACCAGGGGGTGGTATTATCTGGTTGTGAAGAAAACTTGGCGGATAGGGAAACACGGGTATCTTTACATATATATATATTGATTTCTTGTAAAAAAAGTTGACAACCCTAGGACAGGCCCAAGTGTGAATATTCCGCGCCGTGCAGGCAAGGGCTTCTTCAGGAATTCAGGTATTATTGATTCAAGTGGTCAGCGAGAAACGGTAACACCGAATCTCCTCTGAAAAAAAGTAAATTGACTTTTGTGGTGTGGACACCTCAATCTGAAAATTTCCAACACAAAATTTTATTATTTTTTTAACTAATGTTTATTACAACCCGTCCAAGTGTGTGAGCGAAATGTGTATACGAGATGGTTTCTGCGAAAAAAAAATAATTGGACAATTCCGAAAAAAGCAATATTGGAATCTTGAGATTGTTATCCCAACACTTAAAAGACGAGGATAAAAAATAAAATAAACGACACGAGGGTATACGCCGGTGTTCTTTCGGCTTGAGAGAGAGGGAGAAAGAAGTACACGACGGTTGTCCGTCCAACGTCAAAATATAAATACGAGTCCAACGCGACAGTGACAATTTTGCCATAATCTTACATCAGGACGCCGTGGGAAAAGAAATTAATAAGTGCATATGAAGTAATATTTTTCTATAAGCTTTAATTACAGCATTAGTACTTATTTCATATAATTTTAGTAAAACATGAGAATTGCGAAGTTACGTTTGCGATAGGTACTTCGGTAATCCGTATGAAGTTCTGATAAGTAGGCACCGGAGAAATTAATCCCTTTTCTAAAGGCATTGTAGACATCGGACACCGCAAATAAAGGTATTTACTTTGAGAGATATGTGAAAATATACAAATCTCCTTATTTGAGTACACCGACGTATACCTAAGTCTCGTTTATTTTTATTTTTATTCTCATCTATTAAGTGTTAGGATAACAATCTTAAGATCCCAATATTGCTAGTTTCGGAATACGGCCGAATATTGTTTTAAGTCGAGTAGTTTGTTAGTGTAGTGGATACGACACTCGCCTGGTGGTCGGTGACTCGAGAACGCCATATTCTTCTATCTTGGCACACCACTTTTGCTTCTGCTACATTCACACATCTTCTCAAATCTTTTTAGATAAGCCCTGCTCTTAATATAGTATATTTTTGACGGGCTAGGGAGAATCGATGGTGCCTATCTCATTTCTCCGGCCGTGCAATTTCGTTTTTTACCCTTGAATCGAACGAAATTATTACATTTAGATATTAACGGAACACTAATTTCAAGTGCATCTCGCGGTATCGCATTTTCGCTACGTACCGATTCCCGCTACACACATTTTAAATATAAAATATTATAAATTTTACCCTAGACGCGCCGAAAGAAGATTACTTTGAAAATTGACCTATATGTATCTCTGTTGCGCTTCAAAAAACAACATTGCGAACAGGCATAGTGAATAAAATACTTGGTGAGTACATTTAGCAGACAAAGCTTTTGCATTTTGTATGGGTTCGTATTGGAATCCGGTTGGCTGAGTTGCCGTTGTGTTATTTTAAAAGGTGACACTATAGACGTACCACTATAACTTGGCGTGCGAGGGAGGGCGTCCCTGTCGCGTAACGAAAGTTGTCAGGGTGTAAATTTATTACACAATACATAATGTACGGAATGTCCGGTGACCGGTGTCGTATTAAATACAGAAATTTGGTCGGGCAGCACTAAAGAAACCACGCAGTAATGGCGGCCGTTCTATCTGTCAAGCTGTCAGACGGTAATATCGGTCCATCATTCGCTTTTTCAGCTTCGCAAAACTTTAATACTTCATTGGCGCATGTTCTTGCACCATCCTGGACTGTTTAGGATGTTTTGGACATAATAATTCAGTGTATATTGGTAATCAAGATGTCGCAGCTCCCGACCAAATACAAAATTGTACCGAATGACAGAGCGAGGGGTTACCGCCGGGTGCGGGCGGGGCGAGATTTAGTTCCAAATTCGCCGCGCGCCATGTTACGTTGGGCAAGCAATAGCTAGGCTCTAATGAGAAAAGCAACGAGCAACACTTAATAAAAAATGATATGCATTGTTGCTAACAGCGTTTACTTTGCTGTAGACATAATCAATAATTTAAAAAAACACTCAAGATGCCTCAATATTCATATTTTTCAGAATTCGCTAACTGTCTTTCAGAGATCAATAAAATGTTGCATACAAACAATAGAGGGCTTAGTTTGCTCAATTTAGAAATATTATACATTTTCTTAAAAATAAATCCAATATGTATCATAGAGACGAAGCTATCATTTATATGGGAAAGTATTTTTTTGGGTATTCATAGGGCTTACGACCTATCGTACGGCTGGCTTAAGTGATCGCCGATTTTCGACTGAAGATGGCAGTAGTAAAAATACAACTCACATACGAAGCATGTTGAGCAAGTTCAACATATATACACCTTTCAAAAATTTGATAGATGCGGTAGTCAATCATGGGAGGAATTGTGAATGTTAAATTATGTAAAGTAATCACTTAAGCCAGGCGTACGATAGGTCGTAAGTCCTTTGAACACCCAAAAAGATTTCCGCACCTACTTTTCCATATAAAAATATGGCTTCGTCTGTATTAGACATCTATAATACGTCTTGATTAATGTTGACCCCTGGGAATAAAATCCAGTATTATGTTCTTGAAAAATTTGGATATACTCAAAGATTCTGAATACTTACTGGTGTATGAAAAGAGTTAAACATTTTAAAATACTGATTTTCAGGCGTATCTAGTATATATATATATGTTAAAATAATTCGTAAGAATTTCATGTATACATTAAAAAATATATTGCACTTTAAAAACTCACTTTAAAAAATATATATATAAGGGTATCATTACCGGCTGCGAAAATCTATATATACTAACTTGTTCGTGAGAAAAGACTACAGACTTCTCTAGCATAGTCCATTCAAATAAACGAAAGATTCTCAGATTTGAACATATACAGAACTTTCAAAAAATTTGATAATACGCGGATGTTCTAACGATGGAATTGGTGAACGTTGCATTGCGTAGAGTGATCTCTTAAACAAGCTCATACAGCTTGTAATCCCTGGGCCATCGTACAAAAGACTTCCACGCACGTTTCTCATAATCCCGACTAATTTGCAACGGATTAAAACTATACAATGACCTGCCACAACAGACCAAACAACTGACCACTGACAAATTCAAAACAGATGTGACAAAAATGTTAAAACTCAGCCAACTATAAAAAAATGACTTTGTATCTAAATCATATTATTATCATTTCTTATATTGAATCATGTAAAAATGTTATGTGTAAACCTTTTAAGTTTCCATTATATTTTAAATAAAAAAAATCATAGCTTCGTCCCTGTGAGACTTCTATAATTTATCTTAATTAGCTTTGAGAATTATTCAACCCGAGAGCAAGAAGTGTCACTCGAGAGCAGTGTACTCCGAGTGCACGCCCCCCTAAAAGCGAAATTAACCTTGGAGACAGATTACATGTATTATTCCATGTGTGTCTATGGCTGGAGGAAGAGGGCAATGACAGCGATCACTCACTTAGTGGGCAGTTTAGAGTCAGCATCATACGAAGATGAACACCTCCAACAATGTTTATTTTTAATAATAACAAATAATAATTGGATCATTTATATAGCGCCGTTTTCGTGAGTCGTTGGCGTGCAGCGCATATAAGCAAAAAGCTGTGCATTAGTAAAGATTCTGGGAAACAAATATTAATTAATATTCCTTGTTGTTGTTGTTGCATATTGTTTTTGTTGTTTTATATATATATATATTTTTTTTTTTTAAAAAATAGAGATGTGAACACGGAATACGTGTCGCATCAATATTCTTGCTATTTTCAAACTAAGCTAAACGCTTGTGCTATGAAAATAGGACTAACTTGCTAGTCTGGAGTGAGGTTCGAACCCGCGACCTTCGGATCATGAGGCGAGTGTCCTAACCACAAGACCAACAAGCTACTGTTATGTTCCTCTTATAATAACACATACTGCTTCTTTATATGTGAACGTATGTCATTGTTTATTGAAGACATTAATAGTACAGTAGACACGACTCGCTCGACAGGATGACAGTGGCGTAACTATCCAAAATGGTCTAAAATGGAAACCTGCACTTCATAAAAAAAAATGTGCACGAAATTCCAAAACACCATCATTTGTGTTTTTATTTCTTTCTTTTCTGCAATGAAATACTAAAACTAATTATTATAACTCTTTAAATATTAAACAAAACATTGAATATTGCATTGTCATAGAAAATGCACAAATGCTGAAAGTTTCAGAGCTATGGCAAGTCGGGAAGTCGAAGCACTTTGACTATTAAAGGAGACAAACAATCCGAAAAGTGAAGCTAAACAAAAGCATATAAAAAGGCATAGGACCTCGATGAAGAATAGAACGGCTCTTTGTATATTACTGCAAGTAAGGTATAAGAATCATACATGGAGTCCATACTCCTACACATACATGCCTACATACAAAAACCACTAATGAGGTGGCTTGGACACGTGCTATGAATGCTGGAGGAACGATTACCAAGAAATATCCTCTCGGCAACTCCGGAAGAAAGGCGACCAATGGGTTTGGGTTTCCACGACCGTTCAGAATCTTCTCGTTTGTTTTCCGGGGTAATCTGCCCGTTTATACGACGTTTCAGATCCGTTGGAGGGTACATCATGAGGACTGATGTGTATGTGATGGCAAGACATCAGCCAACCAGAAACAACATCAGCCAGCCAGAAAAGTCGTAAAACACGGCAGATTACCCCAGAAAACACAAACCTAAAGGGTGGATCTCGACTGGTTAACACATATGGAAGCAGCACAATACAGGGAAATATAGAAGCTCCTCGTCTTCCTACGGGAGAAGGGTGATAATGAATAGAGATATAAAAATATTAACTACTGCACAGTTTTAACTATTAAATTCTTCTCTTGTTTTCTATAATATTATTCAAACATATATTAAAAGGTGCATTAAAAGATTACTAGTATTTGTTGAATTGGACTTAAATAATTGATTTGTATTTGTATGTATATTTTTTATTATATTATGACTTTCAAAGCTTGTGCTATATCTTTTCACTCTACATTATTACATTTTTTTTTGTTTTTAAATTTCTATATTATTATGTTTTTCTTATGCTTCTGCTTTTTATATACTCGCTTTTTACTTTATATTATATCTATCTTTATATAATTGTATTTGTATTTTAAGTATTTTCTTTTCAATTTATGTCATTATTTTGTTTACATGTTATTATTTTTTTTTCTTTAAACTATATATTCTGTTAATGTACACTCTACCTATCTGTTATAAAAGCCCTATAGGGCGTTAATTAATAAATTTTTTTTAAAAATCCTTGACATCGCTTTTTAAACACTTACGTATTTTTTCTAATACACTTGAAAGTTGATTTTTATAATTGCATTTCTAGCTGCGGTTTTTAAAAAGTTTTTGCGCCCATCTGACCATCATTTGAGCTAATGCACCACACCGGTTTCATCGGAATAGTTACGCTACTGCAGACTGAGTATCCTTGGAGTACAGTAAGTAGCCTGCATGAATAATAATATATATAAATACATAAAATTGTATAATTTATATAGCGCCGTTTATGTTAATATTTCACTTCAGGGGCGATTTACACATCATACCTCTAGTCCTGCACTGACATTTATTCAATTTTAAATAAATTGTCGCTATTTATTTGCGCAAACAATTTTGTCAAAAAATAGTTTTTTTAATTAATTTACACTAAGTTAATTAGTGTAGAGCTCTAATGGTTAAGTAGGAAAAGGTGGCCGGGTCATGCCTGTAGGTATCGGCGAGACTCGCAATCAGCCATGCCGCATTACCCGGGGAGATTGCGCAAAGAGGAGGATAGAGTGCAGAGTGGGAGTGTGGAATATCAGGGGAGGAATGGATAGGAAGATGAATGAACTGTGTGATAGTATGAATGACAAAAACCTAGACATAGATACTGGAAGATGGTCCTGTTAGAAGTCTGAACAACCGTCGAGCTTGCATGCGAAGATGTATGAATGTAGACGAAGCGAAAGTTGTATGTCAGGACAGAAGAGTATGGCGCTCTACCCTCTCTGCCTACCCCCTCGGGGAAACGGCGTGATGGTAAGTAAGTAAGTAAGTAAGTAAGTAGTTTTTTTTAATATTTGTTCGGACGCTGTGAAGGCAATGAACTGTCGGAGAAAGCGCCTCAATGAGAAATAATAAAAGGCCATCCAAGTATTTAAAAATAAATTTTGGATTTATTACGTTTTAGTTCGGGGTATTTTGGCAGATAACAGTTAATAAAAAAAATACAAAAAATGAAAAAATTTGCATTTTTCTCAACATTCCTGAATTATCTTTTGTAAAACTTCAAACTACGTACACGAAAATAACGTAAATTGAATATTAAAAATTAATTTGCAAATTGCAAAAAAAAATTATACAAGTAAAATAAAATTATTAAAACTGCAATAAATAGGTTCAAATTTCTTCACGGCTTTAATAATTTTACGTAACTTGTTTCGTTTGACAAAGCTAATGAATTTTTAATATTCGACATAAGTTACTGTAACGATAATCTAACATTTTACATAAAATAAATAAAATATATTGAAAAAAAAAATCTCGCAAACTTTAAAGTCTCGATATTTTGACATTGTTGCTCGAGCATTTTCGACTCGTAAATTGTACAGGAATCTGCGGGTAAAATATTGTCGCGAGATTATAAAAATCGAGGAGTATGGCGCGTAACCAAAGCTCCTAGGCGGACCGGAATATTCAGGAAGAACGCTTGCGCACCGAAATGCGCCTGAAGTTTCTGAAACCCGAGCGATTTCGACAAGCGAGACGGGACCACGCAAAGCGAAATTTTTCTGTTCTGCCCTGCATATTTTAGATGCGTTTTGTAAAATCATGTTTATTTATTTATTTATCTTATTTTGGGGAAAATTAACAGCAAAAGAACAATCTTAAAAATATGAAATAATAGTTTTTACAATTATAAATTTTCCACTGAATATAATAATTTACTTTAACTTACTTTAATAGCGAGTGGCGAGGGTGGAGGGGAATGTGGGACGGGAGTAGAAGGGAAGATATAATGTACGAATTAGTTTGGGTGCGGTAGTGTAGATATTATTTGTTTTATGTTTCTTATTGTCGAGTTGAAAATGTCAATGTGGTGATAGTTTGTGTTAAATGAATTTGTGGATCTGTACATAAAGGAGTTTTGTTTTGAGTGTTCCGATAGAAGGCGCCAGACTGCGGCACGGTCCAACGTCTGATAAGCGAGGTTATGTACACATTGGAGGCTCACAATCGAAGTGGAATAGAATAATAGGCGCGCTGCGAGCTGTGACGTCACGTCCGCCGCGGACCCGCCGAACACGTTCCGGCTGCAGCAGCCGCGCCGCCCGAGGAAAGTGAAAGTCGCAATATTGATATGCATAAACCTACTAACACACATCATATCGGCAGCCACAACCGCTAGGACGCTCTGTTCGCACCCGTAATTTTCCGAGACACGGCGCGGAGAGGTTAAAAGTTTAAATAATTTTCAGGCGTATTCTAGTGTGTATGTTAATAATTCGGATGAATACGATAGGTCGTAAGTCGTAAACACCCAAAATACTTGCGCTAATGTAAATCAAATCTTAAATCTATCCTCTTCCTCATATTACGTCATATTGCTTGATCACAATAACTTGGCGTGCGGCGACTTTGGAACTAACCCCTCGCCCTGTCATTCTTTGCTCGGGAGCTGTGACATCTTGATTACCAATTATTATGTCCAAAACATTCTAAACAGTCCGGGATGGTGCAAGAACAATTGCCAATGAAGTATTAAAGTTTTGCGAAGCTGAAAAAGTAAATAATGGACCGTTATTACCGTCTGACAGTTTGACAGATAGAACGGCCGCCATTACGGCTTGGTTTCTTTGGTGCTGCCCGACCAAATTTCTTTTAAAGGCTACGACACCGGTCACCGGACATTCTGTACATTATGTAGTGTGTAATAAATTTACACCCTGGCAACTTCTGTTACGCGACAGGGACGCCCTCCCTCTCACGCCAATTTATAGTGGTCGTATTCTACCTGTCATTATTATTTGAAAAGAATTGTTTTTTATAAACATGCAGAAACACGAAAAACCTTCGTTAATTGTTAAAATTATACTGCATCTCTTTTCAAAACTCTTCATATAAAAATACAAGTTATTGAATGTAAAATAATATTTAGGCTGATAATGCCCTCATAAGGCGAAACACGTCTCAGATTTACTTACAAGTATTTTTATTTCGATATGTGGGTACTGCTCCCTTTGATGTTGTGCCCCACCTATGTACCGAATCTGAAAACATTTCGTTTATTTGAATGGACAGTGCTAAGATACCTGAAGTCTTTTTTTCATGTAGATTTCGCCTTTACGATTTATATTTTAAAGTCGACGAAATCCAGTAACTGTGCTCTCAGAACATATCTGAACCACTGACTTGTACAAATCATCGGCATGCTTAACCTAGAAGATCTGTTATAAGTGGAAAAGATAAAGATGATTTATAAAATAAATAATAAATTACTAAAAACGAATGTCATCCTTTGCCAGAATAGTGACGTACATAGACAACACACAAGGACAAGAAGTCATCTAACGCGGACTAATAGAGTGAGACATGGATTCCTATATACTTCACAAGAATCACTTCGCAACATAAAATACAAGAAAAAATTAAGCAATTTTTATTAATCAATTAGAAAAGACATACAGAAAAAATCAGATTAATGAAAAAATATTTAAATGCCACCGGGACTCGAACCATGGACCGCACATTCTATCCGGGAATGGCGCGTTATCCAATTTCGTCATGGCTTGGTAAGTTAACGAAAAGTTTTCAACCTTGTATGTAGTCTCTTTTTAATTGATTAACATTTTTATTCCATTTTTAAAGCAATCCACTTTTTATAATGCAATGGTCACGAATACCTTCGCGTATCTACCGCTAGAGGACGCCAGAAATTAATTAATTTCATTTTAATTTTTTGGAAACATTTGATACAACACATATATATTAAAGGAAACACATTCTTATTGTGAAACTGCAATTTCAGAACAAAGTTCTGTGAATTATTAAACAATTTTTATTAATCAATTAGAAAAGATATACAGAAAAAAATAAAAAAATAAAATACAAGAGCCTCATATGAAGACTTTATTTGGACAAAGACACTTCCTGTATATACAGCACCGAAACATTTTTAACCTCCTGGACTCTAAGGCCCGGTTGTTTCAAGTTCGATCAAAGTAAGCGGTCGATAAAAGCATAGATTTTTACGAAAACGGATCGTCTGATTGGTGGAGAACGTAAAATTTCAGTTTAAACTCTACGCTTACTTTGATCGAATTTGAAACAACCGGGCCTAAGACAAAAATTCCATCACAGTCTCTTAAAAAAAATTGAATGAATGGATGAGAGAACAGGAGAAAGAGTTTTTACGGTGCCAATATATAACGAATTGGTCTGAAATCAATTTACATTGTAACTTTATTTCTTATTCCTAAATTTTAGTGTTTTCCAACATTGCATATCCTTTTTGATTTTATCGTATATTAATTTTTATGTTTTTATATTATGTTGTCTTGTATAATGTCTATCTTGCATTAATATTTTTTCTTACTCCTTTTTTTCTTGTATATAAACTGCAGAAAATACTTTAAAATGTGAGGCGGTTTACCTAGAACAGGCCTAGCCTAAGTGGTAAATCGCCAAATTATATTCTGAATATATTTTGTGTGAACAAATAATAATAATAATAAAATAATAACACTCCAATCGACTTTGAATGTTCCCTTATACCAGCATACAATCGCTCTCTGGGGCACTTTTTTAATATTGTTATATATTTAATATTACAATATTTTTTTAATATTGTTGTTTGTTTTAATGTTCTAATTATTTTCTAAATGTATTATTGTATTTAACAATCATATTTTGTAATTTCGACAAAGTCCGCGTATAAAAATATTGTTTTTACTCCCTTTGTATTAACTCGTGGCGTCTGCTTGCTCGCTTGCCGGCTTGCCGTCGAAAAAACTTTGGATCGATTTTTGACCCTTTTCCCGTGATCCAATCGAGCTGAAACTTTGCAAGTAGACTCGTGGCGACGATCAAGAAGGTCTATCACATTTTCTTTAAAAAAAAATTAATAATTATAGTATAATTTTGTATTTTTCAAATTTTTAATAGTTTTTTCAAATTGGAATCATTACAAAAGTTTGATTACTAGCAACGGCGGCCCGATAACGTCGCGGAATATTTTCTAAATTTGAATTATTCCCTCAGTATGCATAATAGGTACTTCACTACGAATGTCGAAAATCTAAATTGACTGACAAATGTTTTTAGAATTTAATCTTCAAAGCGTGAACATGACATTTTAGAAATATATTAAATTACTGTTAGTTTAGTGTTATGTTATATGTTTTAATTCGTCTTTATTTGTTGTTATATTTTGCAAAGAAAGGGTTTTTATGGGTTAATTTTTTATAAATTCTGTTTATGTATTACTTTTTGCTTACTTTCTCCGCGAATTGAATGCACATTTGTAATGTGTACCATTAAAGGCTTACGGCCACAGAATATAAACGGAATAATATATCTGTCGGCCCGAATAAAACTAGAACCACCGAGGCACTCGAGTTACTCCCTGAAGAGGCTCGCGTACGAGGGCCGGGTGAAGAGTGAAGAGTGCGCCGACAGCAGAAAGACCATAAAAAAGTCCGCCTCTCACGAGAGGAATTTAAATTAAAATCCGTTTGACATCATCGTCGCTAATACCGCGCAAGGCCGGATGACGCAAGGCCCCGAACGCTCGGGCGGCATTTTGCAAATCAAACACGGAATACGGCTGTTTGCAGAGAGATTCACTTCGGTTCTCGGAACGTTCCCCCGTCGAGGGAAGAGACGCGCTGCGCACACCGAGCGACACGCCAAAGTGGTACCAGCGAGGATAGCGCGTCTCGTAGCTAGGAGCAAAAACTTTGCAGGTCACCAACAAATAACTCACTCACATTCAACAAGGGCACAGGTGAACTGCAACTATCTTGTACCAAAATTCAAAAAAACATTTTCACAAAGATTTCACCTCTTCCAAGCACCAAAAACATTCAATACTCTTAACACTAAACTTAAAACATGTAGCCATAGTCTCGCGTATTTTTCTTCTAAAGTGAAACTCTGGCTGCATGAAAAGGGAAGGAAGCATGCCCAAAACCTATTAAAAGCCATGATATAAACTAAATTTAAAATATACTATTCCTACAAGAACATTTACTGTCACTTACTGTCTTACTGTTACTGTCATCTTTTTAAATACTTTTAATTGTTTTATTTTATTTTATTTTATTAATATCCTATTCAGATCATTTTTTTTCCTTTGTCTATAATATAATTAATTAACACCATTATTAAATTGTAAACATTTAATTATTACTATTACTTAATTTTAATTGGCAATAAGATTTATTCACAAATGTTATATAAATAATAAATATTCTTGAACATTATACTACTGGAAGAGCACTGTCTGCTATAATACAGTAAATTACTAGTGTAGCAGGCAGGGCGTCAAATCAATTTAGTGTTTACTTGCTGCCAAGACACTCAACAACAATGAAAAAAGCTTCATTAAATTTTGTAAACACTGTAAACATTTGTAACATTGAACATTGAATAAACATTTGAATTTGAATTTGAATTTGAAAAAAGGTGGATTCCTGCCTTGATATGCCAATAAATATCAATCAATAAATAATAAAAGTAACCACGGCTTGATACCAGGGGCGTGCATTGAGAACAAGAAGCGCAACTCTTTCGTAAGCGCATTAACTCAGTTAATACTCAACCCTGATGAAGACTCAGCTGTGAGTTGAAACTAGTTGGTGTATAAAGGGGTGTTATAGTTATTTTATTTAAAGATATCATGTCTCACCACAATGTGTTTGCTTCGTGTGAAAATCTTTTTTTTATTTTATTCCGATGATTACAGATGAAATGGGAGTGGCCACCGCGGAGGACCTTCTTTTTTCGGCAGTCGACAGAACCCAAAATATTTCCGCCAATGTTTTTTAAATATTTTTTAATAAAGAAAATTTAACAAATTCATCAAAGTATGCACTTTCATGTAGAAATGATACCAATACCATACTTCGGGTTTCCTTAAAAAAATTCACAAAAATTGCCCCTTTTCGCGCTTCGTAGGTAGGTATTCCCCCTTAAACCAGATATTGCGAGTTGGCGTCCTAACCTTTGCCTACCCCCGCGGAGAAACGATTCTGACTGCTCCCTGTGACCACACAAAGCAGCAACACGTATCAAGAGCAGTTGCGCTTTTTGGCCAGCTGATTCATCTGGACAATGGCGGCGGCACGGACCATAATTATCGCAATTACTAACCAATTCACAACCGGTATTGTCGCAACAAGTTATAATCTTAAGTTGGCGGCTATCATTTTCTGAACCAAATTAAATAAGGTATATGCACGGGAAAGTAAGAAATAATTACAATTATTTATTTTTGAAACTATCTCAATGTTGCACTGGGAAAACCGCCATCTTAGCTTTTGACTGTGACTTCGCGGTGTGAAAAATTACGTCGCATGTGTTCAAATGTGGAATGTCAATAACAAAATAGCTTTATGTTGGTACTATAACAAATGAAATAAAATGTTCATAGAAAATGTGTGTTAGCATGAAGATACAGATACACATGCTTATTAGTGGCATGTGTGTACGCAAGCTAGTAATGAGCGTGCTAATGTCATTCACCAAGAGAAGGGGTATTTTGGTATCAGGAGGACGACCTCCACCTGCGGAGGTGGAGGTCGTCCTCCTGATGACGTTGAATAAGTATTCAACGAAACGTCGAGATTCGCTTCTCGGAAATACATACGGTTCGTATAAAATATCCGAAACTATTTACATTAAAAATGTCTAACGACCGTAATAACAACCTTAACTCACCACAGAGAAGGGGTATCTTTGGAGCATGTGTGAACAGGCTTGCTTATTATGAGCGTGCTTTTGTCATTCGCGGCTAGTATCGATTATCAATGCGATCTTCTCGGTCCGCGACAGATGAAACAAATATGGCGCGTTGAGGAGATGATAAAACATTACTTTTCGTGACTTATTATAGGAATCACGAATGTCTGTGGAATACTCGGTCACCGCTAAGTAAAAATAATATACAAAGAAATAATGTTTATGAAACTTTGTTAAAAGACATGAATGATTCAAATCTTACAATAAAAATTATAAAAGCTAAAATCAAAAACATTTTGATTTATCGGTTCACTTGAATTTTCCATTGCAGTTTCCATTTTGAACAAGAGCGTCTCTATTCTATGACAAGAGCATGGTTTGATTGTTAGCTTTGAGCATGCTTAAAATAAGCATGCTAATAATGAGCAAGTGTGTACAGTTGTTAGGGCATACTAGTTTTGAGCATGCTAATGAGCATGCCGGTAGTAAGCATGTGTATCTGTACCTTGATGCGAATGCATTTCGTTGCATTTTAAAATTTTACTCTTAACGCGCCTTGCGAAGCATAACTTCAAAAATAACTCAACGTGTGTTTTTGTACATCACTACCGACAGCAAAATAAAGCTACCGTAATCATATCGGTGAACAATGCTCATTTTATGATATCTACGGAATTCTGAACTGATAAATGTTCTATTTCTTCCGTGTTTGAATAGACATAGATACAAGCACGATAAAAATCTCAGGTCCCTACTTATGAAATTGCCGTTTTATATAGAAAAATCAAACAATTTTTTTAACGATAAGTATATATTTAATCAATCAAAGTAATGGCCAAGGGCTTTCAACTCGTCACTATCGACTGTAGTCTTCGGTCGTAAATAGGGTTCGTTGTTGAGGTCGAAATTTCCAGAACAAAAGCGATCGATTTGAGGTACCTTTTCCGTACACGTCCTTGAAATTGCGTGCCGTCTGCGCAGCATTAGTGCCACGACGGAACTCGTCTTCGAAAATAACGCGAATTTTCATTTTTTCCATGGTCGAAGACACAGCGATATCAATAAAAAAATAATGGATGGGAAAACAAATGAATAACTAATTCTGAAAAAGTAATGTCATAGCTTTAATCTACAAATATATATAAAGAGGTAAGTTTGTAAGTTTGGATGTAGGAGGTAATCTCCGAAACTATTCATCCGATTTCAAAAATTCTTTCACCAATATTTGGAATTGACTTTCAGGGCGGTTATAGGCTATATATTATCCCTTTAAAATAAAAGGGCTCTTCGTGGTGACCTATTTTACAACTAAAGTCGACGAAAAAATGGTCAAGCGACGCGTTTTTTACGAACGCTGCCTTAACGGTTTGAGATATTTAAATACTTTCTATGGAGAAGTTGTAGAACTCAAAAAGTTCTAGAAAAAATCCGAGATGACATACATCGAAATGTTAAGGTTAATACATAAATTGATACAATATGTCTAAAAGTTACTAAAAATCTACGCGTGCGAAGCCGCGCGGGTAAGGCAGTATGACACAAATTTTACTTTGGAATTCCAAGTCAAACCGATATCGACCTTGAAACTAACCAGTATTAGAAAACGGAAATTTTGCAGGTGACATTAAACAATAAAATCGTCAGCATTACGTGAACTCGGGAATCAAACCTCTGGATTTAATCCGCAGTAGTTAATCGGATCAAGGGATTGTGGTCGCCGCACCGGACCGCGCAACCAGCCGCGTGACCACCTCCCACCGCACGAGGATAGAACACCACGCCTTCCCCCGCATCGTCAATGTTTTATTTAAAAAAACAAGTACAGAATAATAATAACATGGCACTGTACAGTCGGCCACTGACGAATCAGTTGCTAGTGTATGTATTTTTTTATTATTACAATATAGTACATTTATTTATTTATTTATTCAATGTTTAATTATTTTATAGATAAGGAATGAATGAATAATCATATCTAGTAATAATAAGGACTATATCGATTCCCTTCATCAGCTGAAATTAGTAGGTGGGTAAAGAAAATAACTTATAGTATATTTATTTTTGATGTATAGCATTAACTGTGTGGTTGGACATAATTATTAATTTTAATTAATTAAACAACTTTATATTAATTACTTAACTAGTAAAAGTAGTAAAAAAGACGCAAACTTGCTACCAATCACTTACTGTGTTAGAATAAGTAATGGATAACAGAGTGTTAGTTAAATTAACATAAACCACTGCCAGATTTTAGGTATACCGGTTTCGAGAAGTACCCGTCTCTTCGTCAGGACCGACACTACACTATTATGTTCACAACAATATACACCACAACCATCGTGTTGTTAACCTATCACCAATATTTACCACATGCGTGTTAATCTTGTCGAAGACACGAAAACACTAACATGCCGGTAGACCTAAAATCTGGTAGTGGTTTATACTAATTTAACTAACACTCTGTTTTAATGTCTAACCACAAAGTTAATGCTTTAAATATTAATAATATTAAATAATGGATAGTAAGTTTGCGTCAAGTGAACACTTCACACGTTTATAAATGAACTGCATACTTCAAATTTCAAACTTCAATTTATAAATTCAAACTTCAAATTTTAATTGTGAAATAAAATGATAAGAGCCTTGTAAAAAAATTGTATTTTCATTTTTTGCAAGATTTTTATCGTTTTATTCGACTTGTATTAAAGCGAATGAATTTTTCACAATCGGTATAAGTTACCGTAATAATAGTTGAACTTTTTGCAAAAAATAAGTCAGAAATATTGACAAAAAATGCAAATTTTCATATTTCATCTCCTTAACTATTGATAATATCAGGTCAAGGTTATTCAAACATTTTCGACTCATTATCAAGCAGGAATCCACCTATAAGTTTTTGCTACTATCTATGAGACACCCTGTATTAGCGAAGAGAAAAACTACATTTCAAAATGAAGACTACAACACACACACGTTCACCAGTTTGAAGACTACAAAGTGTACACTACAATTGTAGTAAAAAATACATGAAGTGAAGTAATTGTATTGTTGTAATAACGAAATGAACTGAAGTAAATGAAGTGAAGTAATGAAGTAATTGTACTACAAAATTGTAGTACTAGTGAAGTAAATGTTTTTTTCCCAAATAAAAATTTGGCGAGCTAAAAAAAAAGGTCAACGAGAAAAATATTTAAGACAAATGACGATATTTTCCGCGAAGTAACATTTGGCGACCTAAAAAAAAAGATCGCCAACCAGATTTCTTCTTTTCAAACCATGGGGGGGTACCACGAAAAAATGTACTAATTAAAGTAAAGTAAATGTTTCTCATACTTTCGATAACTTTGAAGTGTTCGCTTTGAAATGAAGTGTACTATTTGAAGTATATACTTTCAATAACTTTAAAGTGTTTGTAGTTTGTAGTGTGCACTACACTTCAAAACGTGCGAAGTGTGCACTTCAACGTAATGTAGTATTACATTGTAGTAGTGAGTACAGAGCAGACCCATCACTACCCTGTATACATTCACTATAGATACCGCAGTGGATTCGATAAAGTGTTACACCCTCCAGTCGAAAATCGCCCAATTCGGACCACGCGCACGGTCCAAACTGATTAGATTAAGGGCCGCGTTTCCTGACCACCGTTGCGCTCCTGACGAGGACGAAGTTTGTACTCGTACTCGATACCATTATCGCCCCGACTGATATGATAAAAACTGAAGCGATCAAATCACCTGGGCTGGCCTAGCTTATCGCCTTGCGGTCGGGAACTCAGAAGTTGGTGTTGGATCAACCACCAGGTCGGAATCGCCGGCCAGATGGGCCAGGGATGCGACTAGAGCCTCCAAATATTCGCGATTCCGACTATTCGAATATCGAATAGTTAATGATAATGTATTCCAATATTCGAATAAATTCGTAAATTTTTTAAGAAAGAAATAATTTACTTTGGATGGTAAATACATTCTATATATATTATAAAAAAAAGACACGAAACCCGAAAATGAGGAAGGGAGTATTGTAAAAACTTGATTTTTATGGGTTATTTTTTTACTCCCTTTCTTTTAACTCGTAGTGTCTGCTTGACTGTCGAAAACACTTTGGATGATTTTTAACCCTTTTACCGAAATCCAATCGAGCTAAAACTTTGCAGGCAGACTCGTGGCGACGATGAAAATGATCTAACAAATTTTCGTTTAATTTTTTTTAATAACTATAGTATAATTTGGATTTTTCGAAATTTTAATGATTTTTTCAAATTGGAAACCATACAAATGTTCTAGGAAGTGAATAGAATAACCGATGTGATTTTAAAAAACGTGAAACCATTAAAATTAAAAATATAGATACAGTAGCCGGCAAACATCTTGAAGTTTTTCGGCGTAGTGGGGGAAGTTTGCGCATGTACCATTCCACCAACGAGATCCAAAATTTGTCTTCTGCGCATTCCCCCACTACGTCAAAATTTTTCAAGAAAATTGCTAGCAACTGTACACTCATTAAAAAAATATCAAAATCCATACCAGGATTAAATCAAAACACCAACTTATATTCCTTTGAAGCGCAGTTTGCAAGAAAAGTTTGATTACTACCAACGGCGGACTGATGACGTCACGGAATATTTAAAATTTGAATTACTCCGTCGGTGTTATAGGTACTTCACTACGAAGTTCGAAAATTTATGACAATTGGTTCACAGATGACAGCACCCTTCGGTTTTTGGGAAGAAATCGAATAATGATTTATTTATTTTAGATTTCCGCTTAGTTTTGAAGAATTCTACATTACTCAAATCTGATTCTGACTAAATCATTTGACGCTGGAAATTCTGGTATGATATTGCTGATAATTGAATCCATCAAAATCTTGATTAAATTGACTGCCAAATGTTTTTAGAATTTAATATTCAAAGCATGAAGTGTCTTATCAAAGTTCAAAACATCTGACATTTTAGAAATATGTCTAATTAAGTTTAGTGTTATGTTATATGTTTTAATTGGTCTTTAATTGTTGTTATATTTTACAAAGAAAGGGAGTATAATAAAAACTTGTTTTTTATGGATTATTTTTTTTTACATTAAATATTTTTTTATAAAACATGTTAAAAATTTGTTATACACATTTCATGTAAGTACTTATTTCATAATTAAAAATTTTCTTAAATATGATTTGCTTCAGTTTTTCACAAAACGCCAATTAACATTTAACGCGTAGTATCATGTTTGTGTTAGCGAGTAAACAGCTCCATGTGACATCTGCCATTTGGTAGTGTTAATGGTGGACATTGTTCTTTAGGAACCGGCATGTAAATGTACCGTCATTTTCGACGGGTCACGGCTGGTATCGATAATAATTTCCGTAATTTAGATTTATTTCGCGGAAATTAACAGTCGATTGTCTTTGCTGCACGCCCCTGCCGTCGTTCGTGGCATGTTTACAAGGTAATACGCGTACACGATTCTATTGCTTGCCCAACGTAACTTGGCGTGCGGCGAATTTTGAACTAAAACTCTCCCCGCCAGTACAATTTTGTATTTGGTCGGGAGCTGCGACATCTTAATTACCAATATACAATGTCCAAAACATCCTAAACAGTCCGGGATGGCGCAAGAACAATTTCCAATGAAGTATTAAAGTTTTGCGAAGCTGAAAAAGCGAACAATGGACCATTACTGCGTGGTTTCTTTAGTGCTGCCCGACCAAATTTCTGTATTTAATACGACACCGGTCACCGGACATTCTGCGCATTATGTATTGTGTGATAAATTTACATCCTGCCAACTTCTGTTACGCGACAGGGACGCCCTCCCTCGCACGCCGAGTTACAGTTACAGGGGTACGTCTGTAGTAAAGGTTTATTGATTAAAGTCAGGTGCCGCGGTAGCGAATTGCAGGGTCTTCGGTATCTCATTTTCAATTTCACAATAAAATCCAGAATCGGGTAGATAATTCTGTTTATTTTGTGCGCAACAAGTGTAAAGTTTGCGAAGATGATTGCACATTTTCTAATCTTATCTTGGTACGTTAACCAATTTCCCATTAGTAGAAACACTCCTTACTGTTGCAATTATTAATGTCTGCACCAACTCGCACGTTTTCATTTTTACAGTGAAATATCTTTGGGCAGGACCGATTAAAAATGATTATATTGATATTTTAAAGTGCTTTATCATGAAAATCAAAATTGCAACTCACGCGGACACGTACATACCTTATCACTAGTTAAAGTATTTAATGATAGTAAAACGTTTTGTAAAAAATAAGTCAGAAATATTGAAAAGATAAAATGCAAACTTTGATGTCGCATATCTTCGTAACAATTGATATTAGGTCGTAATAGCGCGAACATTTTCCACTCATACTGAAGGCAGGAATATAGTCCCGCGAGGTTATTGATGTTTTCCAAACTACCCTGTATATTTTAAATTTCATTAAAAATAAATAAACAATATTGCTTATTAGGTCATGGTTGCTCGAACATTTTCGAGGGACAGGTCGAGAATAAGCGAGTCGGCATTACAGACTCCGCGCCGGCAGAAAAGGGGAGTGGACTTCCACTGGACCACACCACACCGTGGACAGCCGATCCGCAGCCACGGAGACCATCGATCCAGACACCCCCAGGCAAGGGCGGATCCAGCTTTGGCGCCAGGGGGGGGGTCACATAGTCGTGGTCAAGTCACTAGAAGTTATAATTTAATGTTGATAATAATAGATACTTACAAGTAAAACGTAGGTATTTTATTAATAAATGTAAGTACCTACTGTGCTTAAAAATACCTACCTATATTTAAAGAATAAAATCAATTTTTCTTTTACTTCTTCTCCCGAAACGCGTTATCACTTCATCTACTCCAATGGGTGCGTTTTTATGGACGTGGAGAAGTGGCAGTCCGGTTAAATGTTCTTCAACCATTGAAGCTCTTAGCCACGATTTGATTCTTCGCAACGTAGAGAAAGATCTTTCCGCTGTTGCTACACTAACAGGTAGTGTAGCTATAATACATAAAAAATTTCTTATATTAGGATACATCTCAATATCGCAATTTAAAATAAGGTCGGAAATCGACTGCAATATATTCTGACTCCGCTGCCACTTCACCATCCACAGCCGATATTCGTTTACAACGACAGAAACTGGAGTATTATCTAGAAACAATGTATAATCGGTTGCTAGTTGTTTCACAGTTTCAATGTCTTGATTACTGTATTCGCTTTTTGGCATGAAAACGCTTAGTTGAAACAAATTAAGTATTTCAAGAGACAGACAGTCCTGTAGGTCATTTATTATTGATTGTTGATTGATTAACATATATTGAATCCAGAAGAGGGATGTATATTAATTAGGGTGTCCCGTCAACGTATGAGAAAAAATTTTGAGTTGCACAATCACAAGAGGTATCAAAATTTGCGTAATTTTACATAAATTGCGAAAAAGGTAACAAAAATTAGAATTGTTTGTCATCTTCAGAGCTCTACCGAGCTTTGAAGTTTTGTAAATTTTACGTTTTTATAGAGTTAAACCGTTTGCCTAAAATAATAAAAAAAAAATCATGTTTAAAAGGTATTTTAGTATTGAAATTAATGAAACAAAGCACAAGAAAAAAAAAACAAAATATAGATTATAATCAATGACAAAAACTAAAAATAAACTTATTTTTGTGTCCAAAATTTGGCATTTCTGCTCCAGATTGCAGCCTGGTTCTAATAAAGCCATCTCTAGAAGTAACGTCAGTTACACTTTGTGAGGCGTCTGTTATATTCTCTAGGACCCGAAGTGCAACCATCTAAGGTCAAGAATAAATGACGAAGGGGTAACTCATTGACATGAAGCATACAAACACACCATTGTAACGGTCTCTGCAAATACTCCTCTAAATATTGAATCACGCCACCCTTCCACGGTGTTAGTTGCAGTTCCGTCACATTCAACGCAAATCACGTCATCTTAATTCCATCCTCGACCCTCTACTAAAGTTGTGATGAAGTAAGAATTCCCTTTGCAGTGCCACGTCTTTCGGTATTGTGTATCCCAAATAAATTGATCCAGGTTGTGCTTAAATTGAGATATGGTCTTCTAAAACTTCTTTGCGATGGTCTTTTCGTCCATCAAAGTAAATGCTTTTTATAACAATACCTCCAATATCTTTTGAAGCTTCCGGGCTTTAGATACATCTCTGTAGATCTTATTTTTATCAATAACCAGACTTAAATCTTCGGTAGAAACCAAGCCGACGTCAGTCAAAACCGCAGAAGCAACAGCAGCAGCAGATTGCGTAGATAAACCGTATCTATCACAGATTTTAGCAACTGTCGGCAAAGGCAATGTATTCCAATTCGCCGTTGAAGTTAATGGTGTCTGTCTAGGGCGAGTTTGTCGAGAATGCCTCTGTTATCGGATACGTTTCTGTGACCATTTTCCTATCATTTATTTGATCCAACAAAAACTTCTCTCATTGATGTTAACTTTCTTAGGTTTTAGACACGAACAAGATTCAAATGAAGTACAAGCGGAAACCTCAAAAAGTTTCTCAGATGACTAAAAAACATTTCAATTTATTTTCAAAAATATTATTTCGTTTGTTTTTGGGGTATCTTTTCAAATTGAGATACTTTTCGAAATTGGATTTTACTAATTAAATAACTCGTTCCTTAGTTGCAACTGGAATCGAAGTTTTGGTCCAAATATTGTTGATCTCTTCGGATACAATCACATATATATCTGATTTGGATGGATATTTTAAATTATACGTGAATTTCAGGTCGTTCTTGACAAATAAAATAAATTAAATGACGCACCTTATAGTTGGTAGCTGCTGATTGTCAAGTTTTTTGTATGGTCCGAACATAGCAAAAGAAAGTCTGACTACGCCTCGAGCTTCTAATTTAAAAATCTCAAAATCCACTTATACTACTGTAACAATCGCCATGGTACTTTTATGGCATAAAAATTATTTTGGCTACGAAAAAAACACTCGCGAGTCAAGTCAAGAAAGTCCTCAAAACAAGTTCAAACTTGAGGGCATTTGCAGGTTGAAACCCAACAAATTCGAAGTTGCTGGTAACGTGATGTTGCATGCAAATCGAAACGTCATGTATGATTTACACCTAAATAGAATAAAAAGTAAATATTTTTTTTGTATTTAGTTCAGGAGCCAAAATTGAGGATAGCGAAATATCACCATAAAAATGTCAATTTTTCAAAACTTTGTTAATAGGTAGAACCATAAAGATACAGTTTTATTTTATTTTTAAAATTATTTTTGGTAATCTACGCTCAATTACGCAAGTTTTGAGAGGTCTTGTGTTAAGATAAGCAAAAAAAAATTTTCGGGACAGCCTAATGTATATGGCTCTGCGGAAATACTCTTCGGCAGATTGAACAGGTTGGTTATTGGCCCTATGTATTTGTCTTGACACTATTCTGGGACATTTCTATATCTAGCTGCTCAGCTACTTCTTTAGCCTCTTCAAAAAGCTGTCGGTAAATTACGTCCGCATTTTCTCTTTTATTTTGTAGAACACTTATAGTATCATTAATAGCGTCCGCAGCTTTTTTTAAATCAATCGAGTTCGATTGCAGTATTCTGCTTAAAGATACAGTAGTACCTGAAAAATAAAAAAAGTTAGTAAGTGACTGAATGTGAGTATGAGTATTTTAATAAGTGGTCCACCTAGGTCCTGGACCCAGCCCAGGGGGGGGTCATGACCCCCATGACCCCCCCCCTGGATCCGCGCTTGCCCCCAGGCACTTGACACTGTTAAGCCATGTATTCACTAGGGGACAAATAGCGCAGCATTCCGCGCGGCATGTCGCATCAACATCTACGTTCATGTTTCGGGGACAATGACGCGGTCATTTGAGGTGTACACACCGGGACTCGCATATCTTGTCGCGGAAATGTCACCCGATGAGATAACGAATACAGCTGCGGTATCTATTTACACTTCGTCATTTAGCGAAAACGGGGTTCCGCGCGATTCGAAATGTTTTTTTGGATCGCAATTTCAAATTAACGAGGTTTTACTGTAGTAAATTGAATATTATTAAAAACAAGGTCCTTTTTGCAAATAATTATTGTTTTCCACACGTCGCGGAAATGTCACCCTATGAGGTTATGATGACAGATGCGTATCCATTTATGTTAACGAGTTTATCGAAACGTAAGAGGAGAAAAAGGTGGTGGATGCGAAATTATTTACTGCAAAGAGAAAGAAGGACGGATATTCTATGCGATCTTCGATCGATACAGCTCGATGATACAGCTCGATGAGTTCAAGAACAATTTCGTTTCCCCACATTGTCATCTTGACAGATAAAGCGCATGCGTATTCACTTGTAAACATACCACGTGGTACTGACGCTCCGCGTAATGTTGCAGTGAGCTCGCTCGGGTACCGTGCGCATGGCAAAGTTGCCACGGCACGTAGAAATGCCGCGCTATGTTGTGCGCGACGTCGCGGAACAGTGCACGACGTCGCAACGTCACGTAGACTCTATGCCGCGCGTGCTGTTGAGGGACAATTTGTCCCCGAGTGAATACATGGCTTTAAGATTTACGCAAATTGGGACACGCGTTTTTCCCCTAAAAATGCGGTCTAATTTAATATACAGGAGGCAACAGCTTGTTCACGATACTCTACAGTTAGATTCCAGCCTAAATAATTATTGTGAATCGAAAATGTACTACGTACCTACTTAACATAATTTTTTTTCAACATTTTTTTTGCAAGACATAAATAATTTATTTATTAATTAACGCCCTACGGGGCTTTTACAACAGATACGTAAAGTGTACATTAACAGAATATATAGTTTAAAAAAATAATAATAATAACATACAGATACAAATATATAAAGATAAATATAATATAAAGTAAAAAGCAAGTATATAAAAAGCAGAAGCATAAGTAAAACATAATAATATAGAAATTCAAAAACAAAAAAAGTAATATTGTAGAGTGAAAAGATAGCACAAGCTATGAAAGTCATATTATAAGAAAAAATATACATACAAATCAATTATTTAAGTACAATTCGACAAATACTAGTAATCTTTTACTACCACTTTACTACACACTTATTGGCAAAGACGGCAAACCACGCGGCTAAACATGTAACTTTTTTTAATATTTCTTCATTTATAATTTACTCGAGTATTTTGAGAAATACTCGAATACCGAGTGCTTAAAAAAAGGTCAAGTGTACTCGAGTTGAAGACTCTAGTCAGGTTAACCTTCGAAACTATGTTTCACAAAAGAAATGCTTGAAATAATAATAATAATAATAATAATTGGATAACTTATATAGCGCCGTTTTCGCGCTTCAAGGGCGCTTTACGAAGAAAAATTATTATCTTACAAAACAGCTTACTGCTAGAAAAGAAAAAACTTATTTACTATTACTTATTCACTAGGTGGCATACAAGAAATGGAATTAAAATTGAGTACTATAACAGTTGGGAGTGCCTGAAAGAATTATGTGTTTTCGCGGAGTGCACAATAGGAGTGGAAAACACTAGCTAGCGTTATTGTGGTCAGGTTCTATAGGTTTTTATAGGAATGTCTAAATAATTTTTATTTTTTTATTTATTTCAAAAAAATCCTTGTTTACAAATAAAGGTACTTAATACTAATTTAACAATAAAATATAAGATGAATTACACTTTTTTTTTGTTAAATTTGTGGATTATGCCACTCTACTAGGCTACGCCTGTCCCAGAGTGGCGTTATAGAACACAATTATAATAATTTTTTGAATTTGTCAGTAATATTTATTTTCATAAGGTAGTAATTATGTATCTACAAAGTATCAAGTGCAGTGTTAGTGATAAGTTGAGTGAGTCATAAGTCCAAGTGTAAATATGTGTAGAATAATTGTTTAATGTAAAAAGGGTTAATGTTTAAAATTATTTTTTATTTTCCTTAATTTATTTATTTATTTATATAGGTATATATTTTTATTTGTAGACATTATTATGCAATTACAGTGAGTAAATTTTCAGTTGCTGTTCTACCTTTGGAGGTAAGCCAATTGTTAGCCAAAGCTTTTATTTTATTAATTGAGTATATTCTGATTTTCTGCGTCTTAAGTTGTTTTTTGAACTGTGGTTTGAAATCGAAACGGATATGAGTGCAGGGAAAACTATGTGTTCAAAAAATGTCGTTGCGTGATTGGCACCCCGCCTCTGTAAATATTTGTCTACTAATTAAACGTGTCAGATAACGAGCGGGCCGCATCGGCGCCATCTGTCTGCCGTCCGGGACTGTTTGATCAGCGGATAGGGAGCAGCGCCACACATCAGCACTTAAACGACGATTCGGTGGAAGCGACAGAACCGTACCTACCTGGACACTTTGTTATTTGACATTGAATGTACTGATAACGCGCATTGTGTAACACAAATTGTCCGCAATTTGAATGGCTGCAAACAATACAGAACTTGGTGCAAAAATTCTCAAACATCATTACTGGTTTTAACATAGTACAAGTCTGTTCGGCAGATTTCCTGAGAAATTTTGCCGTGTAAAGTGGGATAGAAATGTAGCGTACATAAGTATATTCATATATTTTATTTAAAAAGATGGTGAATAGAATAAATTAAAAGAATCATTGCGTATATGCTTATAATTTTTAAAACAAATGACTTAGATTTTTTTAAATACTTTTCTGCTAACTATTATGACTTGGCCTATCTCCCGATTTCGGCTTGACGTCGAGATACAGCACACCCTGTATAAATAAAAAGCGTTTTATAATGAATAAAAAACGTAACAATTTCTTGCAAATTTAAAACATAACTTTATTAATATTGAATATTTCTTAATTCTCTAAGATTCTACGATTATAGATAATGAAGTATACTTTATACTATTAAAAAACATATTGTGCGTACATATAAATATTCATTAAAAGTTTGCGCCGCCTAGAACACTACAAACGATTTTTTTGGCCGCGGCCCGTCGATTAATGCTTATATTTTCTTAATTTTTATAATTAATATTCGGTTCATTACTTTTATACAAGAACAAAGGTTCTATCTAAGTTACTGCTCTTAAAAAATTGCATTCTAGAATATACATTTTGATATAAATGAATAATAAAAACCCACATTTTCGTAAAAAAAAAAACGCCGAAATATGCATTTGCAGTGAATGTCCAGCCTTAATATAAATAATATAAATGGATTCAATAGGGATTGGAATTGGTGATTGGCGTCTTTCGGGGAAACTGATTCATGCCGATTTCTGCATAACACACAAACATGGAGCGCCATTTTATTATATCGCGCGCGGCTATGACAGAACGATATCGAAATAAGCGTGCATCATCCCGCGAGCAGAGTGCTCGTAGAAAGTTCTCGAATGGCTGCGTCACGTAATTTGCAATGGGAATGCGGTCATCTGGACGGGCCTGCAGCTGACTGCCCGACTACCTGATGACGAGGCGCGGCGCTGAGGAAACACTGAAGGCACTGATTGGCACGCTCAAAACTAGCACGCTCTAACTGTACACGCTCGCTCATTATTAGCATGCTCGTGAATGAGCGTGCTCAAAGCTAACAATCAAATGCGCATAAGGCAGGAATCCACCTGTAAAGTTTTTGCTACTTTCATTCACTACGCTATTGCTTGCCCAACGTAACTTGGCGTGCGGCGAATTTGGAACTAAAACCCGCCCCGCCCGCACCCGGCGGTAACCCCTCGCCCTGTCATTCAGTTCATTCCCGTCTTTGAGCGCGAGCTGTGTCATCTTGATTACCAATATACACTCAATTATTATGTCCAAAACATCCTAAACAGTCCGGGATGGTGCAAGAACAATTGTTAATGAAGTATTAAAGTTTTGCGAAGCTGAAAAAGCAAATAATGGACCGATATTACCGTCTGACAGTGTGACAGATAGAACGGCCGCCATTACTGCGCGGTTTCTTTAGTGCTGCCCGACCGAATTTCTGTATTTAATACGACACCGGTCACCGGACATTCTGTACATTATGTATTGTGTAATAAATTTACACCCTGACAACTGCTGTTACGCGATAGGGACGCCCTCCCTCGCGCGCCAAGTTACAGTGGTACGTCTATAATTCGAGATACGGAGATATCCACAACCGATGAGATTAGGTCACGGCTGCTTGAATGTTTCCGGCGGGAATACTACGTATGAAACACCGCCGACATCTCTGGACGTCGGACACAATCAGCGCCGCAGAAGGGGTGCCGATGACACAACACACAACGTCATCTGCTTCCCGCGCTTATCGGCCCCGATCCGAACGTTCCCAAATTACAGGTTAGGCTGAGAACGGCCCGCGAAGAATGGCGGCCATTCAAAATATAGAAAGGCCTCGATAAATTAAAACGCGCACGGAAATAATGGGTCGCATCATTTGGATTCTGTGCGCCGCCCGGACAGGGTTGCCAACCTCCAAAGGTTCGTCGATAATGTTATTTATTTATTTATTTTATACAGGTTTGGAAAACATTAATAACCTCGCAGGACTATATTCCTGCTTTAATTATGAGTCGAAAATGTTCAAGCTATCATGACCAAATATCATTAGTTATGGAGATATGTGACATCAAATTTTGCATTTTTTTTTCAATATTTCTGCCTTATTTTTTGTAAAACGTTAGACTATTATTACAGTAACTCACATCGATTACGAAAAATTCATTCGCTTCAATACAAGTTAAATAAAATGATAAAAACCCTGAAAAAATTCCAATTGGAAATCATTCCAATTGGAAAATTCGAAGGTTAATTAAAGGGAATGAATTTTTCATATTCGAAATAAGTTAATGTAATGATAGTCCAACGTTTCACAAAAAATATGTCAGAAATATTGAAAAAAAAATGCAAACTCCAATGTCGCATATCTCCTTAACTATTGATATTAGGTCATAATAGCTTGAACATTTTCGACTCACAATCAAGGCAGGAATATAGTCCTATGAGTTTATTAATGTTTTACAAATAACCCTGTATATGCAAATTGGTGCAATGCAGTACATGCATACAAGCTTCTTAGATTACAACGAATAAGTTACAGAATCATGTACCAATGACATGTATCGCACAACGTCAGAGAATTGAGGTAATTGTGTATAATCGGAATTGCAACAAACATTGCGATTCTGCATTACATCCAAGCCCGCTAAAATGTTGTGTCAGATGATAAATATTATTTGAGGGGATGTGAAGCAAAAACTCCACTTTGCAAATGAATAGAATATAAGAGGAATACAGGGCGATTTGTATGAAAATGATTGTGTTGAACACATAATATCAATTTCACAGTCCCTACGTAAACTAAGCATTTACAAAAAAGCAATTCAACAGGAGAAGTTTTTGATATTTGGCTTACAAACAAATTTAACGTATTTGTCCGTTTTTACGGGAGTTTTTTTCCTCTGAAAAAAGTACAAATATTTTTTTTTTACATTTTGTAATGTAGAGAAAAGTATTTTTCATATTTTGGTACAAAAAAGACAAATGTTGGTACAAATTCATTTTTTGTAGGTGTCCGAGTTAAAGGACCGTCGATATCGAAAGCATATTAATTTTAAAATCTACATTCTGGCTTCAAAATCGGTTAAAACTGGATACAGACAACTGCGCACAAAGCAATAGAAATATATTTTTTTAGGTTGAACTAGATCCCACTCCATAACACAGAATTACGGCAGGAGAATAATTTATTTATTTATTTATATTTATTTGGAAAACCAGCTTCTGACAATAATTAAGTAAATAAAAAGAATGAGAAACATAAAAGCCAATTACAGGTTTTCACTGGTAATGACAGAATATCGTATTTGTGTGGTATACATATATATGATATGGTATACTGGTGAAAATATATATAATTGAGTTAGGTAACTGAAAATAATAACGTATAGTTTATTTGAAAAATGGATCGGAAAGCAAGCGTCGCACATGAGTCGGGTTATTTTGAAATAAGTCTAACTTTTCTGTGAGTGCATTAAATTTGTTGCAAGTATGAGTTTTGCCTGTAGTTAGTAGAAACAAGGGGAGTAAAAAGAAGAGGGTTGGTTCTTGGAACTTTAGGAGGAACAAGCTGGCTATATGTAGTCGACTGCGTGCAGACCTGCTTGTGTTGAGTTGTCATGTAATCGGTTTTATCGTATCGTGGAAGATGCGTGAGATCGAACGAAGTAAGATTAATCTGAACCTTGAAAACGACGAAATATAAACAATAGTTTTAATCCTCATTTATTTCCACATCACACAGTGTAAGGAAACCGTTCCGTTTCGTTTATTCATCATTGATTTAATATATGTATATATTTTTAACTCTTTTTAATGCTATGTATGAGTTTTACGTAGCAAATAAGTACATTTTGTTATTAAATTAGTTAAAATATTGACTATCACTTCTGCCAACTAATCGGAAATTGCTAAGATGCAGATAAGCAAAAATTTGACGTAAATGATTATATTTATTTATTTAAAATTGGTAAAATGTGTACATAATTTGTTTCAGTTTATACGTATATTAAAATGCTAAATACCTATAACATCATAGCGATACACAACATAAATAGTGTAAATTATAGTGAATTTTTGCAGATGAAATGTCGTTTTTTCGAGGCGGACTTGTTTGTTAATAAGTTTTCAGTCTAGTCGCTTGGCGTCGTGCGTAAAAACGTAAACAATGCGTCGACTAAAAGAAACGGAAAAAACGGTCCCGGTCGACCGCGGAGAAATGATTTGGCAACCCTAGCTGGGAGGGGCTGCGGACAGTTAGCTTGAACTCTAGGTAGGTCGGAGGTGCCCGCTGCACGCACGCCGGAATGCGCCGCACAAAATCCTCCGCTCAACGCCGCAATTTTCAAAAATCGAACGCCAAGTGCGCGGCGCAAAACAAAAGACAAACGAGTCTCGTGAAAGACTCGGCGCGCCCCGGGCAAACCTCCGAAGCCTGGAATGTCGTCACACCGCTTGAAACTTATTATAACAGCGCGATACACATCGATGACACGAGAGCGCAGACGGCGCACGAATTGTAAACAAAGTGGCGGGCTGACCTGTCACCGCCGACTCGTCGCCCAGCGCGTACAAGAAGTAATCCCAATTGTTTTCCGTGGTTGACACTCCGCTCCGAAACCACAACACTCGATGATACGCGGGTCACGTGGACCGGCGGCGATTTTGCGCAAGATTGTCTCGCTTTCCGGGATGCACTCGCGATGTTTCGCACGGCCGGCGCTTATCGTGGCAGCAACTTTCGACTGTAGGCGTTTGAGAGATTACGCCGTGTGTTTGCGTGAATGTTAGACGTCACCCATTGCACGCACGTGCCGGACGGAGTTGGCCGTTGCTTGATCTCGCGCACTGAACACCGCACTGAGCTCCGTCGGCGTACCGCTGCCGCTGCCGAGAATTCTAGTTTTGAAACTTTGTTTTTTACGCTCCCGCTAGTGGAATTGTTGAGCAGCTTGCGCGCGCCGCCGCAAGATGGCCGCCGCGCGGGCGACGTCCCCCATTGGCTGGAGTCGATTCCGACAATTTAAAAAGTTGGAACGGCAGACCGGCTCGGGTGTGGGTAGAAAAATGTTTGCGAAATAATAGCGGTATTATTATATCGCATTTTATTAATTATATTATTATCGGTTATTAATATTGTTTTCTTATAAGCGGATTGCTGGATAATCAGGCGGCAAGTAAGTTATAATTTTTGAAGTTAAAGCGGGCATAATATTGAAACGAATTATTTCGTATTAACATTGCAGAATTTTAGACAAATTTCCGTCGATTTTTATCTGTAGGTTTTATATGTTATCAACTATTTATTTTACAAAATCAGCACTTTTAATGTTTTGATTTGGGTGGATTGGATGACTAATGCTATTAAAGATGCACATACCTAGAATGTTTATACAAACAAATTGTTGCCCTGAAAAGACTATATTTTATTAACAAAAGAATTTCACATTAAAATTTAAAAATAACAAAAGTACACATCATACCTGAAAAGAGAAACAACATTTAAAGCTATTATTTTATATTAATCAATTAACATTCACAAGACACTTTATCAATTATTAAATATTGACCAGTGTATTATCTTTTTCTTTCTCTCTATTTTGGCCTTCACCAATTAGGTGTTATTAGCCAGTACAAAATATATACAATTAATTAAAAATACTGAAATAAATAACATTAATGAACAATAATTAGAATAATAATCATTTTATGAATATTTATACTAGTACTTTGATGAACAATATAAATGACATATTTTAATAACATAGATTAAAAAAGATAGAACATTTAAATTTGAAAACATATAGATACAAATTATAAATAAATATTAACATAATTAAAAACGAAACCACGAAGCCTTTCAATTCATTTAAGTAATATTTTAATATAGAGAAAAGAAAATTGTGAGGATATAAACGAAATATATTTTCACATTTCTCTTATTTAGAAACTAATCAAGATAACAAAAACGTAACAGATAAAAAACAACTTAGGATTGACAAAGTTTTACAACATTATTTTTAAGGCAACAATTTAATTGTTTCGTGTTGTTAATTAATATCAAGAAAATATTGTGAATGTTTAAAATTACACATTATTAATAAACACATATTAACAAAATTTATAAATTAGGAAAATAATTTCATTTGTACAAATATAAAGAGAGTAGGTAAAGTAGTACTTCAATATTAAGGAAAATAATCAGAATTCGAATTAATACATATCAAATAATAATAAAATATCTATATTTCAAGAAAATTGTGAGTCTGTAGAAATTATAACTTCACATTTCTCTTAATGTGAATTAAACAGATAATAAAAAATTTTAATAACAAAAATAAAAATAAAATTGTGAGTTACATATATTATCATTAAAACATAATTTTCACAGTAGGTTGATTGTCAGTTGTTTGTTTGTCAAATAATTTTCACACAAATTCAAATGTTCTATTTTACCAATTCAAATTAAATGAAGATCAGTAGGTACCTACTTATGCAATTTTTACTTCACTTTACTAGAATATTGCAATGTTATTGTGAATCTCCTTTTTTCATCATTTCTGAATTACCACAGTCTTGAGTAGGTACCTACTTCAAAATTTGTTTTTGCTTTAATTTCTGAATCTGTATTGGTAAGTTGTGACATACTGCCATTTGGTTTATATAACACACATGTGAGTATTCTTTTTAATCCACTTTTTTTTTCTTTTACAGATATTGATGACGCGATAGAGACCTCTATAATGGGTGACATGATGTCTATAAAAAAGTATACGCCAACTGAGATAGATATATTAAAAATTAGTTTTGATTTGAATCATTCATGTCTTCTAATAAAGTTTCATAAACATTATTTCTTGCTATATTATTTTTACAAAGTGGTGACCGAGTGTAAGTCCTGTAAGTCACGAAAATAACGTTTTGTCATCTCCCCAACGCGCCATATTTGTTTTACCTGTCGCGGGCTGAGAAGATCGCACTGATAATAATATAACCGATACTAGCCGCGAATGACATTGGCATGCTCATAAGCAAGCCTGTTCACACATGCTTAAAAGATACCCCTTCTCGTGGTGAATGACATTATATGATGATGTATGACCATGCTCATTACTAGCAATGTGCGTACACACATGCCACTAAATAGCAACGGCTCGAGAAGGTCGATACTGCGCATGCTCTCGTGCCACTGATAAGCATGTGTATCAGGACCTTTTTTCCGCATTTAAAAATGTTTAGCATCACAATCGCGGATGATTAAAACATAAAGCCATGAACTAACTTAAATTTATAAATAGACTGTGTCTAGTCCACGACTGGTTACAATCCACGCTTGACTTCTTAAAAAAAATTACTTGTAAATTTTGAAACAATTGCGTAAAGGCGAATCTAAATACTCTTAAAAATTATTTTTTCGTGGATTTGATTTTTCTGCATGTCTTTCTAATTGATTAATAAATTTGATTTTAAATTTCACAGAATTTTGAATTCTGAAAAAATTGCAACTTCACAATTAGAACGTGTTCTTGAATATAATATCTGTGTTGTATAAAATGTGTCCAAAAATAAAAATAAATTAAAAAACGGTTAATTCTGGCGTCCCCTAGCGGCAGTTACACAAAGTAATTTGTGCCTCCAGTACCAGAAAAAGTGGATTGCTCTAAAAATGGATAATATATATTAATCAATTAATAAATGAGACTTACAGATAGGGTTGATACATTCACGGAAATGTAAGAGGCCGCTATAGCGTGATTGGATAACGCGCCTGCCCCGGATAGGAGATACGTGGTTCGAATCCCGGTAGCAGCCAAATATTTTTTCGTTGATTTGATTTTCCTGCGTGTCTTTCTAATTGATTGATTAATTTGGTTTTAAGATTTCACAGAACTGTTTAACTTCAATTTCAACTGAAAAAATTGCAACTTCACAATAAGAATGTGTTCTTGAATAAAATTAATTATAATATCGTAGTATATTTTTTAATTCAAGATACTATTGGCCTGAAATTAAAAAAAAATCAAAATAACATATTTTGTTAAAAACGCGTTTTGTTTACTGAAGGATTTAATTTTGCAAATATAATTACTTTTTTCTATTTTTTTTATTTAATTTAATTTATGGTACAAATAGAAATTTTACATATTTACATATCAAATTGACATTTTTATTAAATTTTGTTAGTCATGTAGACCTCATCAGTGAAGAGTAGCTCTCGAGTCTGATGAGGGAGCCTCAGTTCTTATTTTATATATAGCTACGTATGCGAGTCATTTAATAATAAGGAAATAAAAGGTAATTTGCAAATGAAATATTGAACTATTTTGAAAAAAGCTATAGGTTTAAATTGATTTTATGATGTTTTTTTCTTTGCATATAAACTGCATTGTTTATGTATCTTAAATATATGCGAGGAGATAAATACATATACTCTGTGGTAAAGATGAACTATAATTAACTATAATTAAATAAAATATCGAAGTCTAGTACAAATCATACACTGCGGCGATATTCAACGATGCATTTTTGTCTACGATTGGGCAAATAATCTTAAGTATGTGTTTTTTTATTTATTTAATAGACAATACATATAATTTCTTTTATAACAGTGATGACTAGCAAATATTAATATCAAATAATAATTATATGTTACACAAAACAATTAAGATTGTTGTGTGTAGTGAGGGAAAAAGTTCTTAGATGGTATTTTGTGATTTCCTGCCACATTTTTGGGTTTTGTTTGGGCCTTCTTCTGTAGCAGCGTCCCTTTCGACTTGTGCGATGTGTGGTGTGATTTCGGGCTATATTTTTTTAACTGGCGTTTCTCACGAATCATAGACTCGAGAAAATTGCTAAGTCGTCTTTTATTTATCTTAAAATAAAACAATTTGGCGACCGAATGGCGAAGCTTCCCATGTGGCGCGCACCTTGCGCCCTAGCGACCAGTGCTCGAAATGTTGATCTTGATTTAACTCTTAACTATATAATTTCCTTAACCAGTGTTTTTTAAAGGGATTCACTACCCTAATAGACTGTGGTGTCGTGTTATCATGTGTAACAGAGCTAACCCATAACCGTACACGTAGATTCCTGCTTAAGTTACGAGTCAGAATATTAATTTTATTATTTTATCGTAAATTTTTTGTAAAAAAAACACAAATTGCCCCGTAATGACTTATGTACATGCAACTCTCCCCGTAAAAAACTTGTTCTTAAAATTGGGTCCATATGATTTTTTTTCATACGGACCCAATTTCACAAAAAATAAATCTTTTAAAATTAGGTTAAACCGATTTTTACCTAAATTTTATTCTCCAAGGGTGGTGTTACTTCCTTAAGGTTAATAAGTACAAACGAGCTTTTAAAATCCTACATCATATAAAGTAATGAATTTTTGTCGCTTTATACATTTTAATTATTAGGTCGTTAATTAAAATTAATTAAAAATTAAAAATTTATATTATATATTGTTTTTAATTGAAACCACCATTTTATTAAAAATAAAGTTCCTCGAGTTAAAACCACCACACTCTATGGAAAGTTTCTAGGAATTCTTTGTAGTAGGTACTGCCACGAGTGGTTAATAATCTAGAAACTCATATGCAATAAAAATACTCGATCAATAAAAAACGAAATAAAAATTGATTTTATTATTATATTTACACCCTTCAACAAGCCAAAATACTGTAGAGAAACACTGCACAAAAACACCCAGGTTTGATAAAATCACATAGACGTATCACCTTTCTGGGAACCGAACCAGAAACTCTCGGTATAAGAAGCCAGTGACATATCCACTGGACTAGGAGATTGCCTATACGATGGTGGGCCATACTTTGATGGAATGAGAGTCAGGGAAGAGTAGATATAGATGCTGATTCATCTTTTCATTACTTTCTTACCTATGGCTAATTTTTATTATGTTTTATTTTACTTTTTATTCCAGTACTTTAACCCCAGGAAATTTCACTGGTCACATGTCAAAACATCAATGTTCTAATTTGAATGGTTATGGAGATAAGCGATTCAATTTTTTTAAACTAACGGAACTTTTCTGCGTAACTATTCATGTTAGAACATATTCGACTAATTTGTATTTAATTCGAATGAAACTCATTTTATTTGAATTTTAACTATTTGGACTAATAAAATTTCATTAATTGGAAACTAGAAAACAGGCGAATATTGTCAGATCAATCCTTTACAAATAATTCATAACCTTATTGATTCTCCAGAAATCACCAGCTTGCCATCTTCCCACGTCCCATCCGACCTACCAGACAGAAGTACCTCTTTTCCCTTTCAACTTATACCAATAATAGGAAATCCTCTCCCATCCCATGCATATGATCAGATCATAATAACCTCTTGAATTCAATAGATATTTTTAATACTAAATATGAAGAGTATCGTCACATGGTGAGGCAGATACTAGAAACTCATCCCCATCCCTGACATTACGAACCCTTTTATGTTTATGTTAAAGTTAAATTAGGAACAATCGGTTAAATGAAACCGTAAAATTGTTTGATCTGTCATTCATATCAAATTGACTTATCTACAATTATTTATTAAAGAGTTAAGGCTGTTATTACGGTCGTTAGACATATTTAACTGTAAATAGTTGCGGATATTTTATACGAACCGGATGTTTTTCCGAGAAATGATTCTCGACGTTTCGTTGAATACTTATTCAACGTCATTAGGAGGATGACCTTTACCTGCGGAGGTAGAGGGCGGACCGATTACTGCTTTCGAGGCCGCAAATTATATGCGCTTTGTTGTGGAGTGTTCACTTCTTCTACAATAGAGGTCACCAGTGTGCAATATGTACTATTTACGTCGGCGGACTTTACTGCGACGTCTCTCAAGGGTTGAATCAATGTCGTAAGAACAGGGCGCCAAATACTTGATATAGACGTACCTCTATAACTTGGCGTGCGAGGGAGGGCGTCCCTATCGCGTAACAGAAGTTGCCAGGGTGTAAATTTATTACACAATACATGGACAGAATGTCCGGTGACCGGTGTCGTAGCCTTTAACAGAAATTTGGTCGGGCAGCACTAAAGAAACCATGCAGTAATGGCGGCAGTTCTATCTGTCAAACTGTCAGACGGTAAAATCGGTCCATTATTCGCTTTTTCAGCTTCGCAAAACTTTACAACTTCATTGGCGCATGTTCTTGCACCATCCCGGACTGTTTAGGATGTTTTGGACATAATAATTCAGTGTATATTGGTAATCAAGATGTCACAGCTCGCGCTCAAAGACGAGAATGAACTGAATGACAGGGCGAGGGGTTACCGCCGGGTGCGGGCGGGGCGGGTTTTAGTTCCAATCCTGCCGCACGCCAAGTTACGTTGGGCAAGCAATAGTTTGTAACTGTCATCTCTATTGAAATTGGGATGTTTGTATATTTCAATGGACTCCCTCGCTAATCTGGGTATAAGGTGCGGTTCTGTTGATAAGATTTTTGTCTTGTCATATCTGATGAAGTGACGGAGATTCCCTTTGGATGCATATCCGCAACTATTTACAGCTAAGTACAATTATTTATATTAATTTTCAAAGAATTATTATCCCTCTTGAACTGACGTGGTTTTATTACAACAAAAGCCGTCATTACGTCATCCGTCTCCCACTTCCTCCACTGGTTTTGGTAACTTCCCGACCGAGGCAGATGGTTCTGCCCACGTCACTCCAAATAAAACAAACAAAAAGCCGCTTTTGTTTTTGGAAATAATAAAATATGAGAAATTTTTATTTTTGTGTTTTATTTCAGAGCAGGCAGCACTGTAGTACATTTTATCGCCATTATGGTCAAGAGGGCTAAAGGTACAGATACACATGCCTATTAGTGGCATGCTCATTAGTATGCTCAAAACTAGCGTGCCCTAACAACTGCATGCTCAATAAGCATGCTCAAAGCTAACAATCAAACACACATGCTTATTAGTGGACATGCTCTTGTCATAGAATAGACAGGAACTGAAATAGAAAATTCAAGTGAGCCAATAAATCAAAACAGTTGTGACAGCGGTGACCGAGTATTCCACAGACATTCGTGATTCAATATAATAAGTCACGAAAAGTAATGTTTTGTCATCTCCCCATCGCGCCATACTTGTTTCATCGGTCGCGGACTGAGAAGATCGCATTGATAATCGATTCTAGCCGCGAATGACATAAGCATGCTCGTAATAAGCAAGCCTGTTCACACATGCTCAAAAGATACCCCTTCTCATGGTGAATGACATTAGCATACCTACTCATAAATCAACCGGCAGTTGATTTTTGAGCATGCCACTAATGAGCATGCTTATTACCTACTAGCAATGTGCGTACACATGTGCCACTAATATGCAAGTGCTAAAGAAGGTCAATACTGCGCTTGCTCACGTGCCACTAATAAGCAAGTGTATCAGTCATGGTCCCATTGCATATATAATAAAAATGAGTTATTACATTATATTATTGAATGTGTTAATAACAAAATGAAAGAAATTTTTGTTTAAATAATAACTATTAAATAAGATATTACATTTTAAAGTTTCGAAAAATGTACCGTATATTTTGACGTTTCATAGGCAATATCTGAGGAAAAATGTGTAAATCATAGACAATTTTACATGTTTACATGACTTTATATTTATAGACGAAAGAAATATGATGAATATTTAACGTAGGTACTTTTCGTATTTTATTAATAGGCTTGATTTTTGATGGTTTGAATGATTTTGTTATTAGATTTGGTTAGGTTATGTTATTAGGTTTGGTTAGGTTAAGTTATTAGGTTTGGTTAGGTTAGATTATTAGGTTTGTTTAGGTTAGGTTAGAAGCCGTTAGAAGCCGCATCAACCGTAGAACTTGTATGAGAAGATGTATGAATGTGGCCGAAGCAAAAGTGGTGAGCTAGGATAGAAGAATGCGGCGTTCAATCCTCTCTGCCTACCCCTGCGGGAAAACGGCGTGATGGTTAGTTAATTAGTTATTTAGTTAGGTTAGGTTAGGTTAGGTTAGGTTAGGTTAGGTTTAGTTAGGTTTGGTTAGGTTTGGTTAGGTTAGGTTATTAGGTTTGGTTTGTTTTGATTTTTTTAAATTTTCAAATAATTTATAGATTCTTAATTATTTTTCTATATTTTACAGTTTGCGTGAATATTTGGTGCTGCCATGAAAGACAAAATTTATATTTCATAATATTTATGGTTTGCGCCTTTTTTATATACCTTTTTCTATGGTTCTGAAAGTAATAATTGACATTCCAAATGTATGGTATAATAATCGAAATTTTAAAATGCACTATTTCATTTAATAATTATTATTTAAAAAAAGAAAAGAAAATAATGCAAATAGACCGAGTGCGGTCGCTTTGGCGCATGTCTGTAAATTTTTATTTGATAGAGAGAGGAACAAAATTAGACATGAATGTAACCCTGGCACGAACGTGATACAAGAGAAAGACAAAAAGAAGTAACCCATAAAAACCTTTTAAAAGTAATACTATCTTTCTCATTTTCGGGTTTCGCGTCTACCATATACGTTGAAATATCCATACAACTTGTATGAAAAAAACATTAAAAATTGAAAAAATCCAAAATTATACTATAATTACTAATTTTTTTAACGAAAATTTGATAGATCTTCTTGATCGTCGCCACGAGTCTGCTTGCGAAGTTTCAGCTCGATTCGATCACGGCAAAATGGTTAAAAATCGATCCAAAGTTTTTTCGACAGCAAGCCGGCAAGCAAGCAAGCAGACGCCACGAGTTAATATAAAGGGAGCAATGAGACTGACATTCAAGAAGAAGTGCGAATCTCGTAAAGGTGTAGTGTTCAGCGCAAAGATCAAAATATTTTGAGTACGACCAAATTTTTCGAGAACACAATACTGGATTTTATCCCCAGGGGACATCATCAATCAAGATATATTATTGATGTCTCATAGAAAGCTTTATATTTATATGGTATGGTATGGAAGTCTGTTTTCGGGTGTTCGTAGGGCTTACGACCTACGGCTGGCTTGAGTGATCATTTTACACAATTTAACGTTCACAACTTGTTTCGTATGTGCGTTGTATTTTTAACACCGCCACCTGCAGTCCAAAGATTTTTCATTCCCATAATCTAAAACAGATGTTACTATTGATAATGAGGTAAAGTTATATCCTTTATAGAGTGTAGGTATATGAGATTCTTCTGAATTAACATTACACTAGAATACGGCTCAAAATTATTTCAATTTTTAACTCCTTTTTAGACCAGTCTTTATATATTCAGAATATATTGAGTATGTCCAAATTGAGTTGCTTAATATATGTTTATCTTGCACAATTTGTTTCGAATGTGAGTTTTAGGTGTTTTTTCTACTGCCACCTGCAGTCGAAAGCTTTGACATTTCCATATTAAAATATGCTTCGTCTCTCTATGACACATCTATAATAAATCTTGCAAAGAAGATCTATAATGAAATAAGAAGAAAACGAAATGCGTCAAACTGACCACCACGCCATTACCCAGCGGGTCAGGCAGAGTTCTGTCCTGACATGCAACTCTCATTTCACACAAATTCATGCGAGCTCATCGATTAGCCCAATGTGTTCTTATGGCAGAGAAAGTACAAAAAAGTTTCTAAGATATCTCTACACGAGAGAGTACGGTCATTATCCTTGGCTCTACCCAACCGAGTTCCTCCAGGGCATGCTTGGCTACAACAGTTTAGAGACTAGAAGGAATATGTATCTGATTGCCCATTATTATCCATTGTTGCGCGGTATGATCGATAATCCTGAAATTATGCGGAGCATTGGTTTGTGTGTTCACCGCCAGCATAGATTGTTTCACATTCCAATATGCAGGACCAACCTGCCAATGGTCACGCCTGTTGGAAGAGCTACAGCTGTGCTGAACAATATTACTCTAGACATTGATCTGTTCCATGTCTCTGAGAGGGTTTTCCGAAGGAGGATTTTCCCACACCTTTGATATGAATGAATTTATATATTAAAAAATAATCTTATTATCTGTTTTAATCTACTATATTCCTTTCCATCGTTAGGATGTTTTATATATAAAAACCTGACGACGGAAATGTTTTTTCGAAACATGTAGATGTAATTAATGAATATACTAGATTAAAACAAATAATCTTTTTTTACTCCCTTTATATTAACTCGTGGCGTCTGCTTGCTTGCCGGCTTGCCATCAACAAAAACTTTGGATCGATTTTTGACCCTTTTCCCGTGATCCAATCGAGCTGAAACTTGGCAAGTAGACTCGTGGCGACGTTCAAGAAGATCTATCAAATTTTCGTTAAAAAAAATAATAATCATAGCATAATTTAGGATTTTTAGAAATTTCATTGGTTTTTTCAAATTGGAATCATTAGAAAAGTTTGATTACGGCTGCCCGATAACGCCGCGGAATATTTTCTAAATTTGAATTACTCCGTCGGTATGCATAATAGGTACTTCACTACGAATGTCGAAAATCTAAATTGACTGACAAATGTTTTTAGAATTTAATCTTTAAAGCATGAAGTGTCTTATCAAAGCTCGAAACATCTGACATTTTAGAAATATATTAAATTACTGTAAGTTTAGTGTTATGTTATATGTTTTAATTGTTGTTATATTTTACAAAGAAAGGGAGTATATTAAAAACGTGGTTTTTATGGGTTACTTTTTTTTTAATGTCAATCTACAAAGTTGCTCAACCAATTGAAAGAATTTATATATGTTTGATATTTTGTTGTTTGTTTTCTCTATTTGGTTTTTTCTCTATTTTCTCACTTGTTTATAACATTTACGAATAAAACGTTTGTTTTGTAAAACAAATGTTTGTTATGTAAATATCGTATAAAAAATAAATAAATTGAATTGAATTGAAAAATTAAATTTCTTAACTCTATCGTAAGTGGTTTTGCTACGAGTCCCGGTTTTTTCGAGTTAGATTAAAATAAAAGTTCGTTTAAAGCATGGATTTTTACGGAAACGGATCGTTTGATTGGTGGAGAATGCAAAAGTCTATGATTTAAACCAAGGCTGCCAACCCCAGGCCCGTGAACGCGTTATAAATGGCCCGCGTGAGTATTAACATTCCCGCCAAGATGAAAAAGTGTCACGTCTTCGGACTTTCCTGCAATAACTGACCCGGCCTTTCAATTATTAAGTAGTTTCGGATCAACATGCTTGTGAAAAGATGTTTTCAAATCTTAATTATATAAAAAATAATTAACGCACATCTCTAACTGAGCAACATGTTTCTGATTTGTTGTTACTGTCAACATCGATCTGACGCCCATCATAGAATTATTAAAATAGACACAATTTCAAAAATCACATTAATTGTACCAATAATTTAGATTTTGATTTTTTAAATTTTGTTTCTTTATTTGGCAGAAGATGCTATTTATTTTATTATTTTAATAAACAACAATATCATATAATTGCCTTTATTTTGTTGCACAATACTTTAATAATAAAGGCTTAATTTAACGAGAGCAATAAAAGTGGAACCATCAGTGGTCAGAGGCCCGCCAGTCAGTTTTGAATCGTCAATTTTGCCCGACTGTTAAAAGGTTGGGCAGCCTTGCTTTAAACGAATTTTTACTTTAATCCAACTCGAAATAACCGGGCCTAAGTGATTTCGTTTCCGGGGTATTGTTACTATTATTATTATATTACTTTCGTTCCCCTGTTGGCAGTTCTGGCACGGAAACCCCTGACGACAGGCAGTCAGGTGATATTATTTAATGGAAAATCCGTGTTATGCAATCATGCCACACTTTCGTGCGGAAGATAATTAGACCATAGATAACATAAAATTAGACCAACCCGGCAATGCGCAAAGTGATTTCCAAATTGTTCTAGCGCAGGAGTGATTGTTTGTACAACTTTTCAATCATTTTTATATAAAAAAAACTTTTATTAAGTTAGCAAAGCCTCAAAATAAATAGAATATACTGTTTAGAATATACTGTGTTGACGGCGCCAGAAAGAGAGGGCGACCACGGAAGACGTGGCATGACCGGATTAACAAGATACTGGAAGATGGTCCTGTTAGAAGCCTGGACAACCGTCGAGCTTGCATGCGAAGATGTATGAATGTAGACGAAGCGAAAGTTTTATGTCCGGACAAAAGAGTATGACGCTCTATCCTCTCTGCTTACCCCCACGGGGAAACGGCGTGATGGTAAGTTAGTTAGTTAGTTACTGTTTAAAATCATTTCTTTATATAAATAAAAAGTGTTTTAAAATCAAGAAAAATTTCTTGCAAATTTAATTTTTTTTAACATATAACTTAATTAATATTGAATATTTCTTAATTTCCTTAGATTCTAGATAATGAAGTATAAAAAGACATACTATGCGTACATATAAATATTCATTAAAAATTAGCACCGCCTAGGACACTAAAAACGTTTTGTTGGCCACGGCTTGTCGATTAATGCTTGTATATTATTAATTATTGTAAATTGTTCAGTTTATTACTCTTAAATAATAACAATGGTTTTATCCAAGTTATTGCCCTAAAAAATTGCAGTTTAGAGTATAAATTCTGATATAAATGAATAATAATAACCCACATTTTCGTAAAAAAAACGCCAAAATATGCATTTGCAGTGAATATGTCGCCTGAATTAATTAGAATAAACTATACAAGGCAACACTACTACCAAGTCCAACTCTCTAGCGTCCACGAGTGGTCTTTGAGGCCCCGCGAACCCCGGGCAATGTGACCACTGACATTAACATCAGTGTCATAGCAGATAGAGAGAGGAAGAATGGCGAGTTTCCAGCGCCATAAAACTGGATCCACCCAGCTAAGGGAAGGCAACCCCAACAGAAAATCCTCCAGAGAAGGCAAGAGGAAACCACTCTGGGTAATTCTCCCCGGGACATCACTATGAAGAGAAACCAAGCCACGGCCCCGAGTCCCGGGCGACCCTTAAATGGGTCAGGGGTGCTAAGAATCTCCCGGCTCAACATAGTGAAGTGCATAAGAAGTGTTGGAGAGCTGTTTCGTGCTGCCCAGGACAGGGACGCTTTCTCTCGGGTGATAGTCATCGTTGGGGGGACCTGACATGACACCAAAAGAAGAAGAAGATACAAGTCTTACCTACAGAGACGAAGCTAATTGTATGATAAACCTGTATGAAAAATTTTTATACGATGGCCCAGAGCATAAACCCTGTGTTCTGGATTTTGTCCCCAGAGGGACGATTAATTAATTAAGATAAATTGAATGTAGTTTTGCAGAAAGCAGCCAGCCACAAAAAAGTCAAACTGTGATAAACGCACTTTTATCTAAAAATTTAATAATCAAATCTACACAAAACATAGAATGTTTTTTACTTCAAAGAGTTATAAATAATATATAAATGCTAATTTCTGATAACTTTAAGGTGGATTTAAGGGTATATTTTTAGAAATGTTCATGTTTTTTATTCTGTAGAATACAGCCAGAATTACTTATCTATTATGAATATCTAGTAATTAAATTTATATTTGAATTTTTTTATTATCGCCATGTTAATATGTATTTTTTAAACTATATAATAATACTAAATATATAACTAAATAACTGTTTTCTGATGAATATGTTCAATCCAATTCAATGTTACAAATGTTTACAATTTAACAGTGTTCACAAAATTACACGATCACCAGGAAATATTGAGACCGTATATAACAGATTTAGAATCAGCAAACTAATCACTCGAAGACAATTGTCTGATCTGACCTTCTTCTACAAATCTGTCAACGGACAGATAGACTCGCCCGAGATCCTGGAACAATTTGGCGTTATCACTGCTAGGCCGGATCTAAGAGTGCGTAGATTGTTAGAAACCACTAAATCCACAAAAAGTTACGTGTACAATGGCCCAAGAAATAGGATTGCCAATCTGGTGAATAGCCACTGTGTTGATATCAACTTCTTCGATGAATCATACGTCTCATTCTCATCAGCGGCAAAAAGATTGTTATCACAGTATTAAAATTACCCTCAACCCTATATGATTATACCATGTTGTTACTATGCTAGTATTGTTTTTTATATATGTGCAATTTTTCTAATCCATTCATTTAAGTCTATTATTTTTGTAAAATCAATGTATATAGCCGATTGGCGTATGAATAAATAAATAAATAAAATTAAATAAAGCTTTTTTCATTGTTGCTGAGTCTTGGCAGCTAGTAAACACTAAATTGATTTGACGCCCTGCCTGCTACACTAGTAGTTTACTGTATTATAGCAGACAGTACTCTTCCAGTAGTATAATGTTCAAGAATATTTAGTATTTATATAACATTTGTGAATCAATCTTATTGCCAATTAAAATTGAGTAATAGTAATAATTAAATGTTTACAATCTAATAATGGTGTTAATTAATTCTATTATAGACAAAAGAAAAAAAATGATCTGAATAGGATATTTAATAAAATAAAATAAAATAAAATAAAATAAAACAATATAAGTATTTAAAAAGATGAAAGTTAATGTTCTTGTAGGATTAGTATTTTTCAAATTTAGTTTATATCATGGCTTTTAGTAGGTTTTGGGCATGCTTCCTTCCCTTTTAATGCAGCCATAGTTTCACTTTTGAAGAAAAATACGCGAGACTATGGCTACAAGTTTTTAGTGTAGTGTATTGAATATTTTTGGTGCTTGGAAGAGGTGAAATCTTTGTGAAAATGTTTTTGTGAATTTGGTACAAGATATTCGCAGTTCACCTGTGCCCTTGTTGAGTGTGTTTTGAGGAATAGTCATATTAAAAGTGTTTTAAGTCACGTGGGCGCTTTCTGCAGATTTTAAAATGTTGTTTTCACGATCGATAAATATTTCGGAAAGCGATTACTGTAAATTTTGTATGAAAGCGGCTTGGCTGGTTTTAGTAGAACATAGAATTGTATATTTGGGAAGTACCTATGTTTAGTAGAGGCAAGCCTGAGAATGATATTGAAAGGAGAGTGACTGCGGGAAACAAAGTTAATGGTGCTCTGAATGCAATTATGGCCAATAAGAATCTGTCAAAGGTAACAAAACTACATAATGGCGTTCTAGTGCCAACCCTGATGTATGGAAGTGAAGCCTAGATTGAAAGCGGTGGAAATTCGGTCACTAAGGCGCTTGTGTGGAAAATCTTTGGTCGATAGAGTGAGGAATGAACAAATTAGAAGTGAATGCAATGCTGGCTGTAGTGTGATAGATAGAATAAAGAAAGGAGTACTGAGATGGTTTGGTCATGTAGAACGTGTGAGCGAGGAAAGGATGGTTAAGAAAATAAATGGGGCGGGTGTTGAAGGCAACAGGAATAGAGGGCGTCCACGAAAGACCTGGCACGATGAAATACTACAAATATTGGAGGATGGCCCTGTTAAAAGGCTCAAAGTGTGCCAAGATAGAAAAATGTGGCGTTCTATCCTCTCTGCCTACCCCTGCGGGGAAACGGTACGATGGTTAGTTAGTTAGCATTAATGAATATTAGCATTCATTTCACTCACATATCTTTCTGCATTTCCGTTTGGGCGTACCTAAACTTTGGGAAACAGTTTCAGTCGTAAATAAACGAATCAGAAATGATTTCATTAAATGCTTTCAATATAATGCAGTTTGAGGTCGTCATTTGCGAAAACGCGTTCTCGACACGGATTCCCGAAATTCGAAATGAGTTTTGAATATCATCCGCACGAGGTCTACCCGCCATATTGCGAGAGGTTCCGCCGAAATGGCGGCTTCCCGCCACACGGAGGGCGGCCGGCCCCCCTGCCGGCCCCCACTCCCGCCCCGCAGGGAGCCCAGCGCGGCGAGCCAGAGACGAAGCTCGAGAGGACGGTCAGGTCGCGCTTCTCCCTCAAGCTGCTGGAGGACTTCTGCAACGAGACCTCGATCCACGGATTCAACCACATCGTGGCGCCGAAGAGGCACTTCTTGGAGAAGTAAGATTAACGCCGGCCGCACACTGGATGCGTTTTCGTACGAAATTGAGTAGTAGGGTAGACTGGGGACGGTTGAAACAATTTTACTTTGACCGCATGTAGTGGATTATCTTTAGTATTTAAACATAATATGTTTATACCACTTAAAGGAATATGTATCAAGCTAACAAATAAAATTGATTTGGTGGCTACATTGCAATCAATTAAGCTGTAATAACCACATTAAGAAGATGTGGAAATGTGTGTGTTTCAATTGACCCCACTATGGGGTCAATTGAAACAGTAAGAGGGGTTGATTGAAACACTCAGGTATTTTTCTAATAATTGAACTTCTTTATTCAGCCTTAATTATTTCCTTTACTATAACAGTATTTAATGAGATCGTGAAAAATCGGCACTCGTAACATAAAAAAATCGATAGTTATGAACAAAAATATCTTTGACCTAAACAAACTCAAATATTTTTTTAACTAAGTGAGTTTTAGTGCTCTAACCAATACTAATCTTTAATAATTAGCATAATGAACAGTATTAAATTGGGATATTAAGCTATAACAGAATATAATGGAAGTAAAAATAAGTATTCAGTCTCATACAAAAGTGCTTGTTTCAATCATAACAATGTTTCAATCATAACAACGTCCCGACCTTTAAAAATTTTTGTAAACACACAAGAACATTGTGTAAAATGTAATAATATTTAAATAAATAAGTATGATAAAACATTAAGTACGTGTATATTTGGTTGTTTTAACATGCAACGTGATAATATTGCATGGCATACTTTAAAACGACTGAGAAGCAAATCTTTAAAAAATGCCATCAAAAATTTCTACTAGGCTATCTTAATCTTTTAAAATTTTACAAAAAAAAACACTTACATAAATGAGCTCAACACTAATAAATTATATATCAAAAGTCTAACATTGTGTAAATGCAAAATCTAATTTAAAATATCCAAATCTAAACCTAAATAGTGGTTTGTACGTACGTGGTATCTACTACAAACTAAAAAAAGTAAATTTGACAAATTACAGCTAGCATCTTGCAGACGTGAATGGAATAGATTCTCCTTATAAATTACTTCTTATGGCACTATATAGAGATCAACATTCAATAATTAATATTACTTATTAAATCAGCTTGAGTAGCTTGTTGGTCTTGCGGTTAGGACTCTCGCCTCGTGATCCAAACGTCACTGGTTCGAACCTCACTCCAGATCAGCAAGTTAGTCCTATTTTCATAGCACAAGCGTTTAGCTTAGTTTGAAAATAGTAAGAATATTGATGTGACACGTATTCCGTGTTCGCATCTCTATTTAAAAAAAAAAAAAAAAAAAAAAAAACAGTCTGTAGATTCATTAAGAAATTTCAGTCAGATTCAGACAGATATATTGTACTTCTTGTTGAGTGCACTCTTCATGAGCCCAAAATCCACATATCATACACTGGACCCATGTTTCACCCGGCCTGCCGGAATTATATTCTTCACAACAAACTAAACAATTTGTAGTAATATCGGCATCTGAACTTGATGAACCCTTTCGATTTCTTTTTGGTGTTTTAGTCTTTTTTTCTTATCCTTTGTAATCATGTTCATTTTTATCTTATTAGCTTGTTTTTTTCTTTTTCTTTCTTCGGTTTCTTTTCTTATGTTTTCTTTTTTCGGAGTATCAGTATAAATAGTTGATTTCCTCTTTTTTGTTTTTCTTGCGTTGGTTTTCCTGGGTGGTGCTTTAGGGAATGGTCTTACGCATTCTGGTATAGCGATGTTGTAATCAAAATCAAGAGGACCAAAATCTGTAGATAAAGGTTGTATGTTTTCCATTGACAAAGATGCAGTAGGTTCTACAGTAGAATTTGGCCGTTGAGTTACTGAGCCTCTTTGAATGGATGGCGCAATTGTTTGTAGCGGAATCATGGATCTTGACAAAGTAGCTCCAACTGCTACTGCAGAAGTACTTGGCTGTGAAGTTTCTGAGCGTCTTTGAGTAGACGAAACAATTGTTTCAGATCCTACAGCGGAGATCGACTGCGATGTTAACGAGTTTATTGAAGCAAACTGGACAGATTGAGGGATTGCAGAATTAAGTGATGAAAAATCTGTGCTTGTCTGAGATGGAATGGCTGTTTGAGGTACATCAGAAATTGGTTGTGTAGTCAAACTAAACTGAATTGGCGGGTCAGGTACTGTACAAGAACTTGGCTCTGAAGTCTCTGAATCTTGGACTGCCGCTGTTTTATCGTCGCCACTTTGTAAAGCTATCGGATTTGGTCTGTCTGTGACATACGAGGGTGCAAAATCCAAATAAATTAATATTTGTCTGTCAAAAGGACATATTCCCGAACATCTGAACCCAGCTTGAACGTTAGTTAGAGTCATAGCTCGGGATAAAGCAGTTGTCACTACGCTTGGAATATCGTAAATCGTCATTGGTTTTCTTGGGTTTGATCTCATCCAGTCGTCACATGCTATATTCGCGGCTTTTTTAAATGGGTCATATACTGAGCGATATAACAGTTGCAGCTTATGGCTACCAGTTTTTGTCGACCATCTTTGCTTTAAATATATATGACAAGTGCTGTCCTCTGGAGCCGCTTGAGTTCGCGAATAGGTATTATAAATAAAATATTTGGAAATTTTCGCTATTATTTTTTATCTACTCAAAGGTTTTTATATTCACTTTCATGTTCTCTCAAATTAAAAAATACTAGTGAACGATTGAAACACCGGGACGATTGAAACGGTTCAACCATCCCCAGGTAGGTTGTTTCAAATGTCCCCATGAGACGTTACCTTTTTTAATATCAAAAATATGTGTTTTAAATCGGAAACTACGATAATCTAATGACGTAAGAATACTCTCTTAAATAGCTAAATAAAACAATAGAATTAGAAACTCGGTCAAAACACAACAGTAAACAAGGTTAAAAAGGAAAATTAGAACACACTAAATACTCACATTTGGGTGCAAAATTCTAAAATTCTTCATAGGCACGACTACGTTGTTTGCTGACTCTAGAGCAATTGGCAGTAGATTCATACATGTCAGACGAAATGATAAGTGCAGCGTCACATGCGTAGGTACCGTGGTTTTCAAAATATTTGAGGTGTTTCAACCATGACGTGTTTCAACCGTCCCCAGTCTACCCTACGTATACTTACGAATACGCGAGTACATTCCTGAGTTTCCAAGTAGTATTGAACATCGCAAACTGTACACGATTTAGTAGTGCGTGTACGCACGTATAGATGCGACGTCCGACACGATCCGGATTTGTTCGGAAATTTTTGCGATTTCGTACGATGGGTATTGAAAAATTTTGTCAATTTGACACATGACCACAAATGTTTGTGGGACCAAAGTGATTCAACTGCGTGACCGTCAGCGCGGATCATGGCGGAGAATCTCTAAAGAACTAAAAAATACCTGTAAGTTAAATAATTTGATTTAACGAAGGTGAGGTATAATTATGTACTTCGAACAAAAGAACTTTTAAATATTTCTCCGATGTTATGAGCTCTCGTTGCACTTCGATTATCCCCAGCATTTGTGAATCTATTAGATAGATAATCATGAAATTTGTCATTATTTAAGCCTGCCATAATAGAGTTTTCCAGAAGGTACAGATTATTCATTTGGCACAAACGTAATTGGAGAAATGCGCAAAGTAACTGATCGTGACAACGCAAGACGCAATCAATGCGCGCGTAATAATTCCAATTCAAAGTGCGGCCGGCCTAATAATCGATCAAAAACTCACTCATACACAACATCCATTTTCTAAACGATGACCTGAACCTATAGATCCATTAAATCAATTATTTATTAAATACTAATCGCGCTACATTCAAACACTAAACATACAATACACATAAATGTACATGTAAAATATACTTAAATGCAAAAATACATGTTACTAGAGCGTGCCGAAGACACTTGTAATTGGGATAATGGGCATAGTCTTCACTTATATCGTTCTATTATCAGAGTATCATGTACCTATTATCCTGTTAAGGTCTAATAAATAAATAAATAAAATTAAAATAATAATAATAATCATTGCAGTAGCGTGAGAGTTAATTATTAGTGATGTAACGAATACTACTTTCACGAATACGAATACGGAGCCAACTATTCGGCGAATACGAATAAGAATAATTCAACAAGTTAATAAATAATGCACCACTGTTCTTTTTTACTAAGAGATTCAATAATTAAAATTTTGCCACCGGCAAATTTTTGTTCAAAAAGCACATTTCTTTTATCCGTTTGTACATTCCCAGCGGTCGAAAATAAATATCAACCTTTTCACGCTTACGGGAGGTCATGTTACTAGATTTATTTTATAAGAGTTAACACTTTTACACACAGCGGAAATAAAATGGAACGAACAATACGTATTATAAAATAAAAACCATATGAAATGAGCACCTAACCTTTTTAATAATCCAATGAAACTATATGAAAGAACTCATGTTATGCTATGAAACAAGTAACAATTGACATCTTGAGAACTCAGCAAATCCATTCATTCAATGTTAGGGGAATCCCCGACAATAGAGTGCGTAGGTATGTTCGGATACACGGTGCACAGCCAAATCGTAATTCGCGTTGCGTTCAGTTATAAATAGTTTGTTCGTGATGATATTCGTATTCGTTACATTACTAATAATAATAATAAATTTTATTCATAACTTATTTTGTAATATGTTACACTTCGACTTCCTAACTAGGCATTACCTGTTTGAAGGCAGTCGACTATTTACAGAGCAAAAAAAGTATTAAAAAATATATTTTAATATGCATTGCAAGGATTTTAAATAAATTTAAAATTTTCAATGCGAATTCAAGTATTATTAAGAATGCGATGTTTGGGAGAGTGTTGTTCTAAAAACTGTTGTTTTAAAAACTAATTTAGGTAAAAATTGTTTTCATACTTTGTTTATTTCGCTTTTCTCTTGATCTATTGCTTTTATTACTGTTTTCATACTTTGTTTATTGCTGTTGTCATACTTTGTTTATTTCACTTTTCTCTTGTTTTATTTCTTATATAATTGGTTAGATTAGCGTTAAGATCTAAAATTACATTGATATATTGAGTCGTTCATAATTGAGTTCCAGTAGGATATTTCAAGATGTTTCTTTGATTTATTGTACTGTGAAATTGTGAATACTCAAAATAAATAAATAAATTTAAATCTGAAAAATAATTAAAAACAAGAATGCAGAATTATCGTTTAGGAAGATATACAAAGCAAAATAGAGAAATCAAAAATAAAATATAATACGCCTCCTAAGGGATTTTTTAAAATATTATTTTTAATTCCAAATATATAATAAAATTTTTAAATGAGCTGAAAATATTGAGAAGAAATTCATTTTAAGGTTTTCCCACATAATTCTCGTCCTATGTCAATAAGCCACCCATTTAATCGTTTTTTTAGAGCATGTAGTCTCATTTTTTAAGTTATCCGGTATCAAATTGTATATTTTTGTGCCTAGATATGCATAATAGGTTTGTCCTAACTTCAAATACTTTTTGTCCTAGCGGCAGTTACACAAAGTAATTTGTGCCTACCGCACCAGAAAAAGTGGATTGCTCCGAAAATGTATAATATATGTTAATCAATTAATAAATTAAACTTACTGATAAGGTCGATATATTCAAGGAAATGTAAGAGGCCGGATAGGAAGAGATCCGTGGTTCGAATCCCAGTATCAACCAAATATTTTTCGTGGATTTGATTTTCTGTATGTCTTTCTAATTGATTATTCATTTTATGAATGATTAAGATACAGTGGTATCGAAAGCGGTAGACGTAGAGTTACTAGTTAAGCGATTAATACAAGGTTGTTTAATTATTAATTAAAATTAATAATCATGTCATCCACAAAGTTAACGCTTGTTAATAATACGATATCTCGGGAGATGACAAATGATAGTACTTTAATGTTGTTAAATTATTAAAATTTATTATTATTAATATTTAAAGCATTAACTTTGTGGTTAGACATTATAACAGAGTGTAAGTTAAATTAGTATAAACCACTATCAGATTTTAGGTCTACGTACCCGTCTCTTCGTCAGGATCAACACTACACTACTATGTTCACAACACAATACACCACAACCATAGTATTGTTAACCTTTCACCAATATATATCACACGCGTGTTAATCTTGTCAAAGACTAGCACGCACTAACTTGCCTACAGAACGACCAGGAATCTATGAGGGATGATAGTTTGAAAATATGGCAAATGTGATTCCACAGACTGGGCTGGTTCCTGGCCACCCTGCTGGCCGCCCTGGGCGCCCTGCAGCTGTGCCTGGAGCAGTGGCAGCGCTACGAGGCCAGCCCCACCGTGGTGGCCCTCGAGAAGGACTACAGGTCGGCAGCGTTCCGTTCTTGGCGACCGCGACCGAGGCACACTATACAGTATGTTGTCTCGGCAGCTTGGTACTTAAACTTGGTTAAACACGCACCAGGGCTGCCCATTGACTGACTCTTTAGGGTTTGCTCTCACCCTGCTTGCGTCCGTATGTTACTGCAGCCCTGCGGCGACCGCGCAGACCGAAGTATACCGAGATCTCGAAGGGCGACGTTTCGGCTGTTTGTATGAAGACATAATTCTGTATGTTTACTATACTGTGGCTAGTTTTGTTCCGAGTATTATGTCGGACGTTTTAATTACGAATAGAAAAATACTTATAAAACAGTGTGATGGCTCCTCTTCTTCGCCTTTCAGCTCGATCCTACTCCTAGAGGATTCAACATGCAAACAACACCTGTGGAAAAACATATGTAAAGTTTACGGTACAGGGGTTAGCTTTCACTGTCGGCGCTTCTTCCGTCTCTGTCTGGGGTGTCGAACCCGAGACCATTCTTCTTAATCGTGCGCCACCTTTATATATCGTTATAATCTCAAAACGGAAAGAGGATGACATGACTTACCCATCTGCCGCCGGTTATATCCAGTCCAGTGCATCGTAGTTTCACTTCATGTACCTCACTTTATACCTAAGGATTGCGGACACTTGCCTTGCACGCGCATACGATTCACAGGCCCCTAATTAACTTTAGTTCGCGACCTAACCTTTGATCCTGCCATTACGCGCTTATAAGTTTCCGTAGCTGGGGCTTAGTATCCAGCCTCTGCAACTATACGGTGTATATACTTTAATCAAACCGAAACTAGACATTATTTTCTTTTCCTTAAATTTATATTCCTCGAGATACCGGAATTAGACTCTAGCTCGACAATTGTAAGTATTCATATATCTTAATAATACTGTAACATAGTCCTTACGCATCCGTACTTACCCGGGTCATCGAGACTAGACTCTAATTCTAATGATCATACTCTAATGATTATACGCACCGATATTTTTCATAAAACCCGTTACCCGTTATTTTCCGATGTTACATATTCTTATATTTATCCGAAATACCGGGATTAAGCTTTGAATCTAGGATTCCATCCATTTATAAGTTTTAACAAACCCATGAAGCAACCACTTGTCCACTTGTTGTTGTTAAAGAATTGATTGCTTCTATAATAAAACCCCACTAGTCTACATCTTTATAAGGTCAATACATATTACTTTTAGGGTCCGCCGATTTAGTTTTATTCTTAATATTATTCTTAATATAAATTTATTATCATCTCGAATATTTGATATCTACTCTCCGGCAAATTTTAATATAGTTTAAATCATTTTAATATAATTTATCATTTTAATATAGTTTAGGAATAACGGGATTCTGTAATTTCTACAAGTATAAACAACCCCAATCTTACCGAAACCATTTTATGTAGTGAAAGACGCGGGATTTATATTCTTCCTAAAATGTAAAATGAACCCGGTCTAGATGAAACATCCTTATTTAGTTTCAGGACAACGAGGTTTACGCGTTCCGCGAGGAATATGATATAACCCGATCTAAACGAAGGTAATTTTATATAATTTTAGGACAGCGGAACTTACAAGTTTCATAAAGTATATCGTGAAGCCAATCTAGGCGGAGACACTACGTATATTTTAAACAGAGTAAGAGTTTAAATTTTACCATCAAGTCTAATACACCGCAAGAATGTCCTAGGCATAGTAAACAAAATAGCGGTCAAAGCTGTAGTGTTTCTATGTTCACACGTTTTAGCTCAAAACGAATACTATAATTTTCAAATTTATAATACAAGACGCGAATTTCTAAACGAATCATTTTAAAATAGTTCTGATTGAAATCTACATGTTTCATATTTATTAAATGAAGGCGCGAATTCTAAACGAAACACTAACATTGTTTAAAAACGGGACCCTATATTTATATATGCTTAAAATGAAACGCGAATTCTCGAACGAAAGCATTTTATATAACTAAATGTAACGAAATATTATATAGTTTATAAATAAGAAGGCCCGGCCCCAGGCGGTTTTTATATATTTTCAATATAACGAGGCCCTACAACATCTTTATAAGTATAATACAACCCCGGTCTATCGAAACAATGTACTAGAAGTTTTTATATGTTTGAATACATGATATATGTTTTTTTTTTTATACGCGTTTTTATACGCGAGATTTACGTTTTCGTACAATACAAAGTAACCCAAATTATACAACCGCGAAGTTTACATCACTCCTAAAGTATAACCAGAACTAATTGAAGCATTTTTTCATAGTTTAAGTCCGCGAGGCAAATATCTTTCATAAAATATAAAATAACCCGAATCAAATTAAACATATTTTTACCTTATAGACTTTCCCCAACGCGCGTAATAATCCCGGCCACATGAAACGTTTTTATATGTTTTAATAGCGCGGGACCTATGTTTTCCTATATAATATAAGATAACCCGGGCCGAACGGAAGCAATTTTATATACTTTATAAAATAGTGAAACTTGTACTTCTGTAAAACCGTAAATAAACCCCGACCCCCACGAGATTATTTTATATAATTTTTTAGAATAATGAAATTTCATACATCTGTAAAATTGTAAATAAGTCCCGATTCTCACGAGATTATTTTATATAATTTTCTAGAATAATGGAATTTTATACACCTGTAAAATTGTAAATAAGTCCCGATTCTCACGAGGTTATTTTATATAATTCTCTAGAATAATGGAATTTGTACACCTGTGAAATTGTAAATAAACCCCGATTCTCACGGAATTACTCTATATAATTTTAAACGAAATGAAAATCTAGATTATTATGGGCTGAACCTGATACCCCGCGAGATCAGCTATATATTTTTAACTAGACGTATTTTTAATCCCAGAATTTATTCGCTATAATTTTAACGGACTCTTACTATTAAACATAAACAAAAAAATTATTAAAATAAACTAAATATTCTTTCAATAACTAAAATAAATCCGGTCTAATCGAAACATTTCATATAACGAAATATTATATGCCTTACAAATGTAAAAATTAAAATGTGACCTCGCGTATTTAGCAAAAGATAGGTAATTTTATAAGACTTATTTAAAATCGAATCTGTTAGTAACAACCCTTTTATCTTTTAACAATTTCCCGCGTGTTTAGCATAAAATAGGTATCTTTATAACGCACAGCTAGTTTCCGGAGATCTGCAAATATCAGTTCTATATATGCCGGACTAATCAACTTAATAAAGCGCAGTAATTTCCGAAGTTCTAATATGCCAAATTAATTACCCTTTATAAAATAAAATCAAACCCGTACCCCCCTTTTCTTTTATCGTGAGCAATCAACAATGTCGAAGAGTATAATTACCCGTGCACCACTTTCACTTGAAGCTAAACTATAATTTTCAAACACTGGGACACTCTAAGTCGACGGTAATTATCACTCACGGTAATTATCACTAAAAAAAAAACCGACGCGGATTTCGCACCCCCGTAGATCTCCACACCAACTGCCTGAATTCTGACTCCGCGTTACCTCTAATACCCCTCCCAGCAGCCAAAGGTCCTAAGTCGTGTGTTTCCAGGATTTTCAATATCCTACTTTCCTTGATACCCAAATCTTTGTCCCTTAGATTCAGTTTGCCAAAGAAAAAACACATTCCCTCTTGGACCTGTCAGTTTAACTCCACCTTCTGTTGTGGTCCCTGTCTCTGTTTTGGGGCGGACTCGGTGGCTTCGGACGATTTAAATTCGCTTCACAAGCGCGATAATTAATTTTTAATATTTAATTTCTAAGTTCAGTCCATATTGTCGTTTGATCAACCGTAACCATAATCTATCGGGTACTCCCCTAATCATAGTTGATGTTTCTTCATTATCTACCATTATCATGTCCCGTTCCCTCGTATTTTCACTCGTCTTTATCGGAAATTTAACGATCCTTGGCTGCTATATCATTGTATCAATTTCCCTACACTCACCATGTACACACTGCATACCTAGATATAACAATCGTTCAAAGGTACTATACCTAATTTTAAATTAATTTTGGGCGATCTTTTCTCGTGGATCACCCAATGAATCCTGTCTTATGCCCGCGGTTCCCCGCGCACAGGGACGTATTAGGTCCCTCCGTTGCGGAATTTAAACATAATTTGTAACCATTTATTATTATTTTTATTGGCAGTAAGATTGATCCACAAAATAACTTTGTTACATAGACAGTGAATATTCTCGAACAATATAATACTGGAAGAGTACTATTCGCTATAACACAATAAACTATTAATGTAAGTTAAAGTAAATTTTTAAATTCAGTGGAAAATTTTTAAGATCGTTTTGCTTTTAATTTTTCCCAAAACAAAATAAATAAATAAACACACAAATACACACTCACACAAACCCACTATGGGACATGTTTTTCTTATTCTTTTATCGATTGTATGTACGTGTTTTCGCGTAATTGGCCCAAAACTCTGTACATCAATTATTGTCTTTTCTTCAAAGATTGATTAATTATATGGCTGTAAGAAAACCAATAAATGAAAATAAATAAAATAAATAAGTAAATAAACCTCCAGTGCCGCAGGCAAGGCGTCGGATTAATTCAGTGCTTATTTATTGCCAAGGTACTGGACGCCTCCGCTGATAACTATATACCACTCACCATGTTCTTAGAGGTGTGTTGAAAGATTGCTAGTATCTGTCGAATCGGTCTCAAGTAGTTGTCTGTATTTGTACGTTTATCATTATTACATGCTCTTGCTATATCCGTTCCACTTCACATTATTGTTCCTCCCGTCTTTGAATTTCTATCACACTATGTTCTCCTATGTTTTTGGTATTTATATGCTTGCTTTTTACTTGCATTTACTCCTATATATATTTGTTTCATTTATCCATCCATCTATAAGATCCCCATACGCTTTATCCTTTTATTTCATGTGTATATGGGCCGCAAATTCCTATTATTTTATTTACAATATTCTTATCTAGATACACTTGTTCCAATTATGTTTTGTGGTTATTACTACCAAACCCGGCGAAATCTGAGCTAGAATAGCCAATCGTATACAAGTTACCCGTCCTGTTGAAACTACGCTAACGTCGGACAGGTTTGTAGTGATTACATAGTTAATATATTGTATCTATATTTGAGTATATTATTTTCTTGTCGTGCCAATAATATGCTTACACGTTATCGTTATCTCTTTCCTAACTGTATATACCGTCATTGCACAATTACCTATCTGTTGTAAAAGCCTGAAGAGCGTTAGTCTACAGATAAATATAATAGAATTATAGTTAACTTTTCTATCCGCCTACGTTATCCGACTCCCGCGAAACGAAAATGAATCATTATTCGCTTCTCGACAGAGCGTTAGTCTACAGATAAATATAATGGAATTATAGTTAACTTTCCTATCCGCCCACGTTATCCGACTCCCGCGAAACGAAATGAATCATTATTCGCTTCTCGACAGAGCGTTAGTCTACAGACAAATATAATGGAATTATAGTTAACTTTCCTATCTGCCTACGTTATCCGACTCCCGCGAAACGAAAATAAATCATTATCCGCTCAGTTAAGGTCACCCCTCTGGTACATCGTATACGTTTAATCCGTGCTTCACGGCCAATTCCTATAAATTATTTATGGGGCATTTTCCTCTCGCGATCCCCCAATTAGGACCCGCCTTCCTTACTTTTGCTTAAATCTCCCATCTCTCTTGCGCGGCAATCCACTTAAGAAGGCGATTAATGACATTTAAACGGTTTCAAAAACCCAGCAAAACGTCCATAATTCAGAAACCTCGTGGAACTGTCAATATCATCGTCACCTTAGAGTAGACGTTAATCGGTTTTTTAACGGCTCAAAACGCAATAACCGCGACCCAAATCTACGAAAACCGTGTTCAGTATTTTTTATGGGAAGCACATGTGGACCGCTCGGACCGCATCGATCGTCAACCATTTGTACCAAACACGGCTTTACCACAAGATTAATATGATTTATAAGAATTGAATAGTAACTGCCCGTAACCTATATCCGATCAATCGCTACTAACTCCCTCCCAATACTAGCGTTTCATCATTCCCAAATTTTTGTAGCTCCAATACTCCGCCAGGTGGGTTTAGCTCAATTTTTCCCGCGTAGCATTTAAATCATCTTAGAGTTCAAAATAAAAATAATAAAATAAAAAAAAAATCTATAGAAACAGGTGATTCATCACAAGCTACAGTCGTCAATTTAAGGCGTCCACACATTTCCCTGCCACACACAGTCAGTACATTTCTTTCTACTGACTGTGTGTGGCAGGGTCTGGGGAAAATTGAATATTTGGACATTTCGTTCGACGAAAACTATCCTCAGCTCTTCACTTTATAAGTACATAGCTCAAAAGCGGTAGTTCAGTCAGCATAAGTTTCTCATCCTGCCAGTAAATCATGTAGTAATAATGATCGCTCTCAAAATTGATTTGTGGTATCACAACGGATCTCGATAATGATTTTTGCGAGGCACGAGCTTTCAAAACTCTCGTATACCGTATTCTATTACAATTTTGTTGCCATTTGTCAACATTTGATGTCTCCCTGATATCACTCAGTGTAACCGAAGCAATAGCAGCGCCTGCTCTTTGCGATACGCCATAACGATCACATACTTCAGCCAACTTTTCGATTTTTTTTTTGTATTTTCTCAATTTTCTCTTTACTTAACTATGTTTACAATGCCTATGCATCTAAAGGTTCTTTGGTCTTCAAGAAATGGGTGATCTTTAATCGGAACAGTTTTTTTTTCCACATTTACAAGAAGAAGAATTTTTGCATTTGCACGTAGCAATGTCAAAAAGAATTGTTGATTTAGATATTAAGTTTTCTATTTTATCTAAATACAATTGAATTTTTGGTTCTTTGTTGAATTTTTTCGATAGTAGCCTATACTGTTTGCAATATGATAATAGAAGCTGGCTTACAATGTTTGCATTTTTCCAAACTTAAAGAACGGTTCGAGCCACTTGACAAGTGATGACTTTTGCTTGTGGTTCTAAACTATTTGACTGTTTCATTTCATGACGCACCCACTCATAATGTCTTTAAACATCTCCATAAGTTGGTAACATAGTACTTTGGAATTTTTCGGGATATTTCTCAAAAATACGTAATGAATTAAACACTTAAATTTATTACGTATAATATGTAGAAACTTTACGACGGTTGAAAACTAGTAAGCAAACAAATACAACCGTTCGGTATGGAGTCTGACCTAATGAGGCGCGCATAACGGGAGCGCGACAAGCCGACATTGCCCGAACGGGGGTAGGTATTTAACGCTAACAGATTATCAAAATGAACTTAAATATGGCGTTATCCTTATGCTGGCTATATTATTATTAGAAAAAATCATTTAATTACTAATAAAATTGGTAAATACAAAAAATATATCGTTCTGATTGGAACGTTATTTTGCAACATTTTCTATATTTTAAGGCCTTTTAACTAGCCAAAAGTACCAGTATTAAGGAAAACTGTAAATATAGCATTTAATAACATATAAAAATGCAACTTTTGAGAACTATTAAATTTGAAAAATCGAAAGTTGAAAAAAGTGACATACCCTATTATACAAGCATTGAATATTTTAGTTACCATCATAGTTGTTAGAGAATTAGTCACTCCTATTATTAGGCGCAATTTACAACTAATCAAAATACAATATCCTGTCACTCCATTGAGAAGTACAGAGCATTGAAGGGTAAGTGGTTTTTTCAATGGAAATATTGATCGTAGTGGTATAGTGTTGGGGAACGAGACTGGTTTGCTTGAAAATTTGATATTTTTGGAAATTTATTTTTAATTCATGGCTTGCGTTGTATACAATAAGTAATATTCAATAGCAATTTAGGGACAAAATTATTCAAAATGTTTTATATTGAAAATTAAAATAACCATGTTCACCACGTAATTACCACCGTATCAATCATTGATATTTCTTCTCCTATACTTCTCTTGTCATTTTAATTTGGTATTCTAATATAGATATAATATTCTAATTAAATTATCATATTCATACATTTTATGCATTGGCACAATTTTTGTATGTCTTTTTACGTACATTGTATAGCAGAATTAAATAAAACAGAAACTAGCTGAAACCCGTCAAAAATTTCGGTACTATTACATACCGGTTCCTGAAGAATAAATATTTACTTATTTATAGCCGATACCCGTGAAATAGTAATAACGACTTCTATCAACATATTTGAACATTTTTTATATGACCCCTGCCGGCAGTTACTGGTACTATGGTGATTCACCTACATGTACAGTCACCAAGTAGGTTGCACGCGCGACGAAGGGAAGGAAGAAGCGTCGACCCCTGCGACAAAACGTGAACCAGAGCACACATACATGGATACGGTTACGGAATGAAAACACGCTCACCACCGTACGAATTTGCGAGGCAAACAAAACATAAACGTGTGGAGACCCCAGGGTAATGGCGGAACATGGCAGCGGACATGGAACAGCGGACAAAAGGCAACAGTAACGGCCGGTGGAGCCGGAAAATGAAAGGTCAGCATCGCCAGGGCGTAGACATCAACACCGCCTTGGTCTCAGAATACTATACAGGGTTATTCGTAAAACATTAATAACCTCGCAGGACTATATTCCTGCCTTGATTATGAGTCGAAAGTATTCAGGCTATTATGACCTAATATCAATAGTTAAGGAGATATGCGACGTCAAAGTTTGCATTTTTTTTCCAATATTTCTGACTTATTTTTTTGTAAACGTTAGACTATCATTACAGTAACTTATATCGAATATGAAAAATTCATTCCCTTTAAAAAAAGTCAAATAAAAAAATAAAAACCTTCGAATTCCAATTGGAACTTTTTCAGGGTTTTTATCATTTTATTTAACTTGTATTGAAACTAATGAATTTTTCGTAATCGATATGAGTAACTGTAATGATAGTCCAACGTTTTACAAAAAATAAGTCAGAAATATTGAAAAAAAAAATGCAAACGTTGATGTCGCATATCTCCTTAACTATTGATATTAGGTCATAATAGCTTGAACATTTTCGACTCATAATCAAGGCAGGAATATAGTCCTGCGAGGTTATTAATGTTTCACAAATAACCCTGTATAAGCCGAGGCGCCCTCGAACGTGTGACCACCCTCTAGGAACCCTCAGAGGCTCTGCTCGACGTATTACGACATTTTTATCCGTGTTTAATTCTGTAATTAATTGTAACTGTTTTTGATTAATAAACGTTGTAATATATCAAGCGACTTTCAAAAAACGGCTCCAACAAGCAGTGGTGACCCGAATCAACATCAGAATTATTCACTACACCATTAAAAACATCATCCCCAAAATGCTATTGTAAACTCTGGCGTTTGCGCTGGGTGAAACATGAATTGGTTTGCGTCTTTGCTAAGTCCTATATGTACTGTATTTTTGACCGATTCCGCAGGTTCGGCGGTAGCAACACGCATTAAGCAGCCGGTTCGGGTTTGCTGGCCCGGGGCTCTAACCCCGTTTCCGGGTGTTTGATCTGTTTTTTGGCCGTGAATTCGAAAGAAATTACGTCACACGAAATTACGGGGACAGACAGACAGACAGACAGGTGGACGGACAGAGGGGCAGATAACGAAATTATTATATTTAGATTAACTCACCAACAAATTCAAATACTTTCAGTTTATTAATGGTAATTATTATTCGTTTATTTTCAATCAAGAGTTGTTCAGCGATGATCAAATAAATTAAAAATAATATCATATAATAGATTATTGACATCGCAGTAAAATAGACTAAACTGAAATAAGACAAAAGATATTAATGACAGTTTCCCTTTAGAAAAAATTATCTGTTAAATTTGTTATCATATAAGTACTTAATTATTTATTAATCTCATATATATCTATTTATTTTTTATTTTGTTAATGACTTTGCTTCGATTTTTAATTTTAAGAATTGTATCTTGATGAAGGGAACATTGTCCCCGAAATATATTGGTATTTTCAACAAATTAGCGATGTAAACAAAGTGCATTCGTTGTGTTGGTAATGTTGGTAGTAATGTTGATATTTGAATAATGAAGTTAAATATTTGAGTTATACTTACATTGCTTTCCGGCAACAGATTCAAAAGTAATAACAAATTTGCTTCGGATATTTGAACATTCAAACAAATGAACATTATAAGAAGTACCTTAAACAATAAATAATTAAACAATAACTAATGTTTTATTTATCATCATCAAAAGAATGAATACATTATTAAAAATAATCAACAAAATTTTACCTTTTAACCATAGACTAGCTGTGCCCGCGGCTTCGCACGTGTAGATTTTTGTAATTTTTAGTCATATTTTATCAATTTGTGTATTAACGCTAACATTCAGATATATGTCGTTGCGGACTTTTTTTTGAACTTTTTGAATTCTAAAATAAAAAGTATTTAAATATCTCTTTCTATTTAAATACCTTTACGGCAACGTTCGTAAAAAACGCATCGCTCGATCATTGTTTGTAGACTTATTTTAACGGGATAATACGAGGTGTATTGAAAAAAAATGTTTTAAATGCCGCTACCGAGGATAATTAATTTAAAATGTACTGAATTTCAGATTTTATGTATGTATCCCTTCCAAAATTATGTTTCCTATTAATTTAAAGGCTATTTTTCCTATAAAAGTTCGAATTCAGTACATTATAAATTAGTAATACTCGATGATTGCATTAAATTCTTTTTTAATGTTATTGCCTTTGCTTTTATACCTACTCCGCGTATGTAGTGATAGAAACTTCATGCTCTTAACTCGTGTTATCGTAAAAAATTAGAGATTTAAAGCATTTTAAAAACGATTAAAATTAATTTTATAGCTAAAATGGAGTTAAATTTCTTTACTATGAATAGTCATATATAAAATTTTACTTTAACTAGATTCACATATACATAGATACGGAAAATATTGAAACAACCACGAACAATAATTATGTTTTTATGTTTTAAACGTTAAAAATAACTTATATCGAATATGAAAAATTCATTCACTATTATAAAATGAAATAAAATGATAACAGCCTTGCAGAAAATTCAACTAGAATTTTTTGTAAGGTTTTTATAATTTTCTTAACATAAAGTGATCGAATTGTTCATATTTGATATAAATTATTTTTGTGATTTGAAATAATTTGTGATTTATCATTTTATTTGAGTGGTATCGCAGCGAAAGAATTTTTCATAGTCTTTATAAGTAATTGTAATGATAGTTCAAGTTTTTGCAAAAAATATGTTACAAAAAAACCTTTGTTATTGCATATCTTCATGAATATTAATATTTAAATTAATATAAATTAACTTTGTTTTAACCACTTATTTATTGAAAAAAATCAACATGTTTCGAAGCCAATGGCTTCTTCATCAGGAAAACAAAAATAATATTTAAAAATCGAGTAAAGATCAAAATATTAAAAAGTTATATATGGAAAATGATAATATAAAGTACCTAATTAACTTGAAAATAAATTTAAAAGATAACTATTTGCAAAAAGTACCTGATTATTTATAATATTCAATTTACTATTTACACTCTTTCTTATTTCCAAAATTTCTAATTTATCAAATTATGATTCTGTATAATTTGTATGTAAAATTTGTAAACCCTTATTAATATCAAAAGAATGACCCGTAGCCAAAAGATGGTTAGAAAATTCAGAATAATTATTACTATTTAAACACCTTAAGTGTTCCTTAATTCTAATTTCAAAATTTCTACACGTTTTTCCTATATAAAAATAATCACAATCATTACAAATTTATTTATAAACACCCGATTTTTTTAAAAAATTATCCTTATCTTTATTATTTAATATGTATTTTTTTAATTTATTATTAGTATAAAAAGCTGGTTGAATAACATTTGAAATATTTTTAACTATTGATTTAGAAATTTCATTATTTATAAATATAATTTTCCTCCAATGTTTATCAGAATCAAAAATTGAAGGGTAAACAAAAGATTTAAAAAAAAATTTCTTGTACTTTTTATTTAACATAATATCAATTAATTTTTTATCATAACCTTTATTAAACGCGATCTGTTTAATAATTTTTAATTAAATATTAAAATTATCAACAGATAATGGAATATTAATTAATCTATTTAACATTGAATGAAAAGTTGTCAATTTTTGAGAATATGGATGGTTAGAAGAATTGTGTATAACTATATCTGTATATGTATCTTTACGAAATATGTTAAAATCAATTTTATTATTAACAATTGAAATATTCAAATCCAAAAAATTTATGCTAGAATTTTGTATTTCTATGGTAAATTGAATCTTTTTATGTAGTTTATTTAAGAAATTAAGAAAAAATTTTAGTTGTCTTTCAGTACCAGTCCATATACATAAAATGTCATCAACATATCTTTTCCAAAAAAATACATATTTTAATAACAAAGCAAAGTTAAACAAAGTTAATTTATATTAATTATAATTATGTTACCACAAAATAAATTTGCTACATTTGAAGAAGAAATTAATATTTAATATTGGTTCATGGTTGATAATGTTTTCGACTCATTATCTAGACAGGAATCCACTTAAAGTTTTGTAAGAGTACTTGTAAGAGATACCTTATATATTGTATGTTAATATTAGTAAGTAATCAGTAGGATTGAATTATGTTTTCTAATATTTTGGGTAAAGTGCAATATCGAGCAATTATTTGACGACCCTCGTATCCCAGTGGGCATGACACTAATTTTCCACACCGAGGGTTCCAAGTTCGATTCCGGGTGAGGTCCCAATTAATCTTTGTGATTGACTCAAGCTTTGGTGTTTTGTGATGTGTTTCACTTCTGAAATTAGGCCTCTTGACCTGTTGGAGCGTAAAAAATAATAAAAACATTAAATATAATTTTCTTACCTGCACGCCGTAAACAGAATTTATCATGTTAATATTATCTGCCAGCTTATCGTAGACTGTCATCAATCTCCGAAAACCATCAACAAAATTTTCATTTGCAGTGCTTCTACGGGCACTATCAAATATTTCCTTCCAATTTTTATCTTCGAACAAATTGAAATCAACATAATCGACATCAAAACTTTCACATTGTTGATGTGACGATAAGGCCAGTTGAATGATCTGAATTATCATCGTTTGCATGCGGTAATTAATAATCCAGTTATCAAGTATATAATGGAAACCAATAATATCTGTTATGATTAATAATAAGTAAAAGGAAAATGTATTGTTATAGCTGTTTTCATTCCATATAAGTATATTTATAAAAATAGTGATAACGATATAGACGAAATATGCAAAAAGTGCAAATAACAGCCTCGAATGAGTTTTCCTGTACCAAATGGCAAGAATCTGTAACTTCTCATCCACAATGCGGATGTTTTTTATTATTTATTATTTCCACATTTGCCCGGGTATTTTTAAAAATTGACAAAACAATGCACACACTAAAAGTTAATTTCTATAAGTTGTTGAAAATTTTCAAGCATTAATTAATTTCTATAAGTTGTTGTAAAAGTGACATGGTTATTTTAGATTTAAAGTAAAAACCTTTTTGTCACATTTTTTATTACTCCCCTGATATATTTGCAAATTTTGAGTCCGTTCGACCGATCGGACTCAAAAATTGTAAACTTATTCTTTAAGACCCGGCGGATAACATAGGCAACATTTCCCTCGTTCCTTTTACCAATTCCCCTCCCCCTGATATATTATTATCAATGCAAATCTGTACCGTTCGACCGAGCGGACTCAAAATTTGCAAACTTATTATTTTGGACTAGATGGGTAATACAGGCGACATTTCTCTTTCCCTCTCTACCCCATCCCCTCTCCGAGATATATTTTCTATACAAATCTACACCGTTTGACGGATCAAACTCAAATTTTTACATGAATTCTTAGGGAACCGGTGGGTAACATAGATGATAATTCCCTCTTCACCGTTTACATCACCACCCTATATATTTTCCATGAAAATCTGAATCTTTTGACCGATCTGGCCTTAATTTTGTTTACTTATTCTTTTGGACTAGTCGGATAATATAGGTGACATTTCACCTTCTCCTCTAACCCACCCTCTCCCCTAGATCGATTTTCTGTACAAATCTACACCGCTTGACTGATTGGATCCAAATTTTGCATACTATTCCCAATATAAAAAATAGGCCACATTCTTCCCAATTTTTATATTTTCATAATTAACAAATGTAGGAGAAATCAATTTCTGCGTATATAACGAAAATGTGGGTTTTTATTATTCATTTATATCAGAATCTATACTCTAGCAATTTTTTAAGGTAATAACCTAGAAAAAACCTTTGTTCTTAGAAAAAAATAATAAACTGATTATTGTTTACAATGATCAATAAAATATAAGCATTAGTCGACAGGCCGCGGCCAAAAAATCGTTTTTAGTGTCCTAGGCGGCGATAATTTTTAATGAATGAATGAATATGTACGCAAAATAGGTTTTTTATATGTATAAAGTGTACTTTATTATCTAGAATCCGTACTAAGGAAATTAAGAAATATTCAATATTAATAAAGTTATAATGTTTTAAATTTGAAAGAAATTTTTACGTTTTTTCTTGATTTTAAAATGCTTTTTATTTATATAAAAAGGTAATTTTAAACAGTATATTCTATTTATTCTCATATTTTGAGGCTTTACTCACTTAATAAAAGTTAGTTTTTCTTATAAAACACCTTAATTATTATTTAAAAATAAAAATTCCAATGTACGAAATGTGTCAATAAATGACGTTATTATAAAACAGAATGCCGTCCGCAGTGCCAGCGCCAGCGGCTTGATTGTATGTTTGCTTTAATGTAGGTATTCTAAATAATGTATAAAAAATCATTTACAAAGTTATCTTTTTTATTATATATTCTCTATTTTTATTGGTTTTTGATATATATACTTAAAAATTCTTATTTATATCTAAAATCAATGAAATCAGAAAATTAAATAATGTGTAATTTTCTTATAATGAGCCTTATTGGTGGGAGACTTTCACGTCACCCGCGAACAAGTACGGCTAGTCCGTAGCTTTTGAAGCCTTTTTAGCATTGACAATGGCACGTGACACCGTGAAAACGTCGGCCTAGGTCTTCTCAGAGAGACCATTTACAGGAAACGCGAGATATACCAGAAACTATTTTTGTACCATATATATATGTTTATATAATGGCTGTGATTTACAATTTCAAGTTAACATGTTAAAGACACAAAGGGCTATGAATTTAATGTGTCTTTGACCAAAAGAGGTTTTCATAAAAGGCACATCAAAATTAATTCTATTTGCTTGCCTTGTGACACATGTTTGTTAGCTTCTATTGTATTTTATAGTTTGTTCTTCTGAATTTTTTTAAGTTAAATTTTAAGGTAATTTTTTTTTTTATTTTGATTCAAGAACCTTGGGTCAAAAATTCGAAACAATGAACATTTTTGGTCTTTTGTTATTTATTATTTTTTTAATAATATTATAATGCTTATTTATTTGTATGATAGAATTTTTTTGTATTTTTTTGTAATTTTGTGAAGAGTGTTTGTATTGAGAAAGTTGATTTATGGCAAATCATTTGATCTGGTAACTTAGTCAGATTTAATTTGATAAAGAATAACGACGTACGAAGCAATGGCTCCAATAAAAGCAAAGATCAGGTTGGCATTTATTGTTAATAATGTGCAAGCAGTTAAAGTCATAGGCCTGGATAGTATATGTTGCTCTAATCTTGATAATCGAGAGCGCTTAGATTCATCTGAAATTACAAAAAAATACAAATTAGATGAAGCGTTAAAAGAAATACAGAAAAAATATTGGGTAACCGCAGGTATATGAACCCAGAACTTTTCTTTTGCAAAGCACTAATACCACAGTAACTACCTATGATTACGAGAAATTTGATATTTAGTCTTATTTTAAATACATCTACATCAAGTCGTTTAGTCCCCTAAATCATACCAAAGTTCTTATGCACCCGGGCGGCTACGGTGGTCCACCCGCGTTCCATAGACTTCTCTTCACGATCACAGAATAGCCCACACATTAAACAATAGACAATTAATCCTCTATAAATTGGTGACCCAAACGTGATTTGAATACGCAATCTTTTGATAAATTCTACTATTGAACATATCTGATTTCAAATACATTGTAAATATGGCTGGAATTTGTGTAAATTTTTTGGATGAAAATGGAAAATAGTGTGCAGCACATTAAGGTGGAAAAGAGATCTGCGCTATTATTTTCTTACTGTATTGAATTTACTGTATTTTTTGTGATCCCTGTCACAGCAGCTTCACCTCAGAAAAAGAAATTGGATGGTCAGAAGCAACCAACGCCAATGCCCGGGATTGATTCAAATATGCGCTGTTTAATAATGTCAGCTAATATAATAATGTCCAAATGACCAAAAAAATATGGGATTTAATTTTAGCAGAAAAAATCATGTAACATATCTGTGAAAAGGAAGATACTCAGATTTTTTTGTATAATGTCTTGTATAAATAACCATTTATCACGGCTACGCCAAAAGGATATGTGTATAAAATGCTTTCCTTAAAGAGGGTGGGGCAATTATATCGACAATGTAATATCGACAACGTCGCAATGCAACTTGATAGTGGCAGTGGTGAAAGTAACTGCTTGAGAAGGTAAAGAACATTAATTAATGTATGACGTAGCCACTTGATGATGATTCAATCATTCATAATAATTTCGTTGTCTGTTCGTCGCCGTAACTTCGTGTAACGTCCGTAATTTCGTTCGAATTCACGGCAAAAAATGAAAACTCCGTGCCAGCAAACCAGAACCGACCGTTGAACGCATGTTGTTATCGCCACCTCTTCGTGGAGCGTCAAAAAGATACTATTAATATATACTTGGGCTTAGCAAAGACACGTACCAATGTTCCATTATTTTTGATGGATTATATTAGGTCCTTACATATGAAATTGGCGTTTTGCCGTACTGGCAAATTTGATCTCAAATATCTTCTCTTTGGTTAGGAATTCCAAATCCAAATTTATACAGCTATTTACTCATGTATTTGTGTTTTGAAAATTATAATTCATTTGTTTTTTCCTCAATTGTTTTTTCTTTGCGTCACTCAGTTTACAAAATGAAAAACTGGAAATATCGCGTTATTTACGAGTACGAGTTCCACCGTGGCACCAGTGCTGCAGAAACGGCTCGAAGGATTAATGATGTGTATGGCGACGGTGCCGCAAAAGAAAACACAGTGCGTTTTTGGTTCCAACGTTTTCGTTCTGGAAATTTCGACCTGCAGAACAAGCCCCGTGGACGGCCGGAGACCAAAGTTGATAATGAAGAATTGAAGGCTATTGTGGAAGCGGATCCATCGCAAACCACATCCGAGTTAGCTGCAGGCTGCGGTGTTAGTGATAAAACTGTTTTAATCCACTTGAAGCAAATTGGTAAGGTGAAAAAGCTTGAAAGGTGGGTACCTCACGAATTGAGTGAAGCAAATCAACAAACGCGCGTTGACTGCTGCGTTGCATTACTCAACCGGCACAATAATGAAGGGATTTTAAATCGAATCATTACCTGTGTGGAAAAGTGGATCCTGTACGATAATCGGAAGCGCTCATCGCAATGGCTGAACCCTGCCGAACCAGCCAAACCATGCCCCAAGCGAAAATTGACTCCAAAAAAGTTACTTGTGAGCGTTTGGGGGACTAGTGCTGGTGTCGTTCACTACAGCTTTCTTAAATCTGGCCAGACGATTACGGCAGATGTCTATTGTCAGCAACTGCAAACCATGATGCAAAAGCTAGCTGCTAAACAACCGAGGCTGGTTAATCGCTCTAGGCCACTGCTGCTTCATGATAACGCTAGACCACACACTGCACAACAGACGGCTACCAAATTAGAGGAGCTTCAATTGGAATGTCTAAGACATCCACCGTACTCTCCGGACCGTGCCCCAACAGATTACCATTTTTTTCGAAATTTGGATAACTTCTTGCAAAGGAAAAAATTCAACTCCGATGGGGCAGTCCAAACCGCCTTCAAAGATTTTATTGATTCCCGTCCGAATGGTTTTTTTAGTAAAGGGATCGATGAACTGCCTATGAGATGGCAAAAGTGCATAGACAGCAATGGTACATACTTTGATTAAATAAATATATTAAAATAAAAAAAAATCGGCTTTATGTTCCTCCCATACTAAACGCCAATTTCATATGTAAGGACCTAATATAATGATTTAATAATAAACACAGAACATATTTATTTTGTTTTCTTTTTTCACTTACCAATAAATTCAAGAATTTTAAGTTTGTTGATTATAACAATTGCTCGGTTATTTTCAATTGAAAGGCTTTCGGCAATGATCACGTACAAAAGAAATAATGAAATATGGTGGCAAAACCAGTTTAAAAAGACAATGTAGAAGAGACAGTCCTGAAAGAATTAAAATATTTTTAAAAAATTAAAGGAATATATTTTAAATTTTATGTGTCTGTGGGTAAAGATGCTTTGTATCTTAAGAAAAAATCTATAATTAAATCATTTGTCAACATTTTTCGAAAATAAATTTTATAAATTAAAATTATGTGATTTAAATATTGTTGTGTATTGACATCAATCAAACCACTCTGTAATCAATATGATTTTTTTAAATACTTACATCTGAATACGAAGATACATTCTTTCGTATCACCGAATTTGCTAAAGACAAATTACTAAACAAGCTATATGCTGTTATTAGTAGTATCTGAAAAAAACAAGCTTATCATTCCGGTAATGAATATGATTGAGAATGTAATAATCAAAAAATTATGGTCACTAATATATAATTGTTATGTAATGTTATTTGTATTTTATTATTGTATAATTGTAATAATTTAAATCAACTAAGGTGAAAACGAATATAATTTATTATTTTTGTTCGCGTAATCACTGTCGATACTTCTTCATAAGTTGTGATTAGATTTATCTCAGATGAATCTAAATAAGTATATCTCACCGTGTATTGAAATTTTGGTCTGGAGATAACATGACATGATTGATTTGACATGTGTGCAAAAATATCATCTAAACATTGTGAAAAGTTAGACAAAAACATGGCGTTAAATTATTCGTTCCGTTAAACTGCGATTGGGGAGATTTAAATTTATTCAACTGATAATAGTTAAAAAAACAAAAGTTCAAAGTTATTCAAAGAATATGATTGGTAATTAAAGAGTTGAAATTTTACCTAAACAATTTAACCCTACAGTAGGGGTACGTAAAGGAAAAAGCAGTCACTTTGCAATTGACGAGATTGAGATATACGTATTTGTAACAGACAGGATATTTCAAAATTCATATGGTTTTATTTTTTTTCTAAACCTACAAACATTTTCAAGGGTTATTATCAAGACATGTATAGTGGCGGTTTTGTTTATAAACTCTCCAATAATCTCATTTTCTTACCTGCACGCCATAGGTGTTATTGATTATGCTCACATTATCCGACAATTTATCATAAACCGACACAAGTCTACGGATTCCATCACTAAAAGATTGATTTTCGTCACATTTATTGTCATTTTTGAGTAATTCCATCCAATAATTATCGGAAAAATATGGGTACGAATAATCCACATCAACATTGTTGCATTGGCGGAGTTCAGGTGAGACTATTGTGACGATTTGGGCAGACATTTTCTTCAAACGGTATTTTATAATCCAAATGTCAAAGGCGTATTGAAAAACGACCACATCGACTTCAATCACCAATAAGTAAAATAAAGACTGTAGTTGGGAATTGTATTCGAACCATAATAAAACATCAGCAGGAATGGCAATGAGCATGTGAACAAAATATATGAAGAAACCAACACATAGCTCGGTTCGCGCCCTCCTGTACCAAGCAGCAGGAATACGCAGTTTTTTGTCGATGGAGAGAATGTTTTGCATGAATTTCAAGTTAGATAGCGTATTCTTAAAAGCTGACATAATGATAGAGGTCCACAATGTTATCATTAGAACACACAGCATTCCCGTTTCACCAAAAAATACACTCGTATTTAACGAAGACTTAATCCAATTCACGTTTTTTACTAGACCGTGAATATAAGCCGCCGTGAAGAAACACATTAATGCAAAAGAATAAATCTTGGCTTTCTTCGTCAAAGCTATCAATTGTTCTCCGTGAAATGAAAACTTCTGAAAACCCATTAATGAGGAGATTATATGCATTGGCATGAAAAAGTTAAGCGCGTCTGGTTTACATAAACTTTCACAAGCGCTCAATGATTTTTTTAAATGCAATAAACATGTTTTTATAGGATTCTGTGCCCACGCGCTATCGTTATTTTTTTCCATGACTTCGCCTTTGCTATTCAAAACGATACTGAATACAATGTAATAATCTAATATATGTATTCTAAATATCGACATAACAATTAACGCAAATTGAGGCAGAATTGACAAAGCGCTATAAAAATAAACGAAGGACCATGTAATATTGTATGGTGTTAAAATTAAATATGGTATTCAATATTCATTTAGTATTTAAGAGTTTCTTTATTCGATTTTTTAAATATATATTTTTTAATTGGTAAGCATTCATATTGTTAATTTATTTATATAAAAGATAGCAAACAGTTTATGTCCGCCAATATTGTACATTAAAACCCCTATAATTCGAAATTTTTAAAACATGCAATTCCCAAAATGTTCATTTTTTGTAAAATAAGTTTATTAACCCCTACACTCTACGAAGTAACTGCCAAATCGTATGATGACATTAAAGTAGCCTTTATTCTTCTTGCCTAATGCTTGATTAGGGTTGTGTTAAATGAAACACTCATAGTACACAATCCAACAAGCAATCTTTATTATTTTATAAGTATAATAAAACTAAGAAAGAGTCATTAAAAATAAACAATTAAATAAAAAATATAAATAGTTGCCGCATACCTCACCAAATATATTTCTTATAAAATAATGTTTACTTAACAAGAAATCCACAAAGTTGAGGCTTTTGAGATGTGGCTCTATAGAATATTGAATTTTTGCTGGGTGGATAGGGTGACGAATGTTGAAGTCCTCCGGCATATGAACGAAGACCGAGAAGTGCTGCGGACTATCAAGACAAGAAAGTTTGAATATCTCGGACATATTATTTGGGAGCAAATATAGTCTAAACCAACTCATCATTCATGGGAAAATAAGTGGCAAAAGGAGCGTAGAAAGACGTCGCATCTCATGACTGCGTAACCTGAGGGACTGGTGTAAGACTGTTGTTCCGTGTGACGGTTAATAAAGTCGTAATTGCCAGAATAATCGCCGACTTCCGATAGGAGATGGCTGCGTAAGAAAATAAAAACAATTGATTTGGATTTTAAATATTGATTGAGCTGTAAATTATTTGTCTCAAACGTACATATTTCTTTTGACGTTTGTGTTTAGATGACACTTCGATTAATCATCTATGAAATTAGTCAGTAAAGGTCACTCACTCACAATACTCTTCTTTATATATAATACTCATAAGTTGCTTCACTCTCTACTCGGTACTATCCTTTACGTGCTTTCGAGATGGATTCTTGAGAAAACTCCAGCATCCATATTAGTCTTAGATTGGCTAAATCTTTCACATGTTTACATTTCAATCTTAACATTGATCCCAACCATGAAGATAGCTAATTACAATTATAATTTTCTTTGTTAATTTGTGTTCAAAGTTGTCTCGGTCTTAAAGTTGTACAGGGAAAGCTTAAAAATACCCTAAAGTATTCGTTAATGTAAAAAAAATATATAAACAGCACAGGAAAAGATCTTTAAAAATCGCATAAAAGTAATAATATACATAAAAAGGTATAAAATTTTTTAAGAAAAATTTATACAATTAATTTGTAATTTTCTATCAATTATGTGCAAATATTATGAAAACAATAAACAGTAGGTATTTCTTTTTTGGACATTAAAAACATAAAGTAATGTAGAACACGGAAACTATTTTTTTATATTAAGGCATCTTTTATAATGATAATGCTACACATTTCACCTTAGAATTATCAATCTAACAACTTTACAAAAAAAATGTGTCTGTAACCATGTCAATCATTTGTTGAAAGTAATTTTAAAAATAGAACATTCCTTTGATATTAACAAGGATTTAGAAATTTATCTAACTGTAAAAATGTATAATAAGTAATTATACATTTTTACAGTTGGATAAATTATAAATTTTGGAAAGAAGAATAGTGAGGAATTAAATAACCTGGTCCTTTTTACAAATAGTTACATTTTAAATTTGTTTTAAATCATATATATCTCAAACATTATTTAAGGGTTAAAACTGAAATTGCAAGAAAGAACATTGATTTAAGTTTTAAATTGATAAATTATGATGGTGTACGAAGCAATCGTGCCGACAAAGCTGTAGATGAGAGCGGCATCTATGTTGAAGAGTCTGCAGGCTGTTAGTACCATGGGCCTAGATACGATCTGTTGTTCCAGAGCAGATAGTCGGGAACGTCTGGATTCATCTAAGTTACAAAGAATAATCCCAGTTATAATAATTTCGTTGTCTGTTCATCTGTCTGTCCGTCGTAACTTCGTGTAACGTCTGTAACTTTTTTATTGTAAACATTTTTATTTCTTTTTTTCTTTAACTTCTTAAAAGTTTTTTTTCTTTTCTTTTGCTAACTTATTTAGAGCAAATTAAAAAAAATAAATTTTTTGTTTAATTTTTTTGTATATAAATAATTAAATACATATTCCTTAGGAACCAACATGTAAAAGTACCGTCATTTTTGATGGGATGCAGCTAGTAGGATCAATAAATGTCATAATACGTACGTGAAATGCGTCAAAATAAGTACAATTGTCATAATATTCTCAATGAGATAAACTAAAAAAGTGTATTTTTATCGTATAAAAAGTAAAGTAAGTAATAATTTAATAAAATATAACTGACTTTTCTCACTCCGGCGGGAATAATAATTGCCGTCAAAAATTGTCGACGAACAATCTTTAGTACAGTGTCAAACTTAACTCACCAATAAATTGACATATTTTTAGTTTGTTTATGGTAACTATTGTTCTTCTGTTTTCGGCTAAGAGTTGTTCGGCAATGACCACATAAATACTGACTAACACCATGTAGTGGATGACCCAGTTAATGGCATCAATATGGAAATACTGAAATGTTTCCAGATGGTTAAAATTGTATCATATTTAGTATTGTTATTTATGTATCTATATCTATGTGGGAGGTAAATTTACTCAGTTATCCCGCATTAGTTATTCCTGAGAAGAACCTTTGTACTCCCGACTTTACGAGCAGATTACACAACTGAAAAGTCACTCTTATACCATCGTGAAAATACGATATTTAAGGCCGACAGTTTAGGGCAACGTAAATTTAATTCGTATAATTAGGTCGCAGTTTATCTAAATTTGTGTTGCTTCTTAGAATTCTGCCAGTATTTGGAAGGTTTGAGTTAAGAAAATTTTCCTGGAACCAAATGACGCGGGATAACCTAGAAAATTCACCTCCTACATACTCAATCCGTGAGAATCTTAAATTCAACATTTACTACGATACTTACACAACATTCTAAAAGAGAACTAAAATGTATTATGATGGTTGCTTCGCATAATTGGGCAATCAAACAAGTTGTCGTTATCAGAAGAATCTTAAAAAAATGACTTATAATATTAACTCTTTGATGACCCTGATAGTTGTCAAGTCACGTTAGTAGAAGCATCGGTGGACAGGCGTCAGTTGACATGCGAGCTGACCCAGGTTCAGCAATCTGCTGTAAATCTTAGATCAGAAAATTCAGAACATACATTCATGCAAGTACTGTGTTTTTCAAAAATTGCCATACGTAACTGGTTAAATATAATAAACACATACAGAACATGTCGTCAGCCTGTTTCTGACCCCACGTGTGTCAAGTGTACCATTTTTTCAGAGGGGCGACAGATCTGATTATGAATTTCCATAACACTTCCTGACACATAACAGTCCTGCGAAAAAAAAATTTTTTCGCTCCCTTGAGAAATTTTCAGTAATTAATGTATTTTCAAGTGTTAACAACAATTTTTAACTCCACGTATTCAAGTATGCCATTTGTTTCAGAAGTGACAAAACAGATTATTTATTGCTATAACACTGTTGTCGCTTGAGAAATATGCAGTAATTTATATATTTTCAAGTGTGCTGTGTCCAAATTTATAACAGGCATCATTTTTGAGTAAAATTAAGTAGAAATTACGAACAGTTTCATTTATATTTAGACAATAACAATAGACAATAACAATAGACAATAACAATAGAAAAAACAATAGACAATAAAACAATTTCGTTACAAACTGACTGGAAAGTACGCGAAGGACAGATTAGAAAGAAAAACATAACACATATACACGATAGACATGTAAACAATAACTGAGATATAAAGAAAAGTAAGAAAATAAAAAATACCTAGAAATAAAATGAAAAAAATTAGCCCAGTCGATTCCAGACTCGCGTGGACCGTGCGAGAGATTTCGATAGTGCGTAATTCTGATTCTACATAGTCTACTTCTCTTGACAGTTTCTTAATATAACATTTTATATTTTTAATCTTAATATATAACATAAACTTTGATGTATTTTTGTACACAAACTGTAATTTACATTTTTTCTAAATGTCTGCAAAATATATATGTACAATGTACATAGATTATCATTACCTAATAAACAATAAAAAAGTAAAATAAAGATAATTGTACGTTTATTTTTTATTTTGTAAAGCATACTTATTTGTAATTTTCATTGAATTTTTAAGAATTTGCAATCGAATTATTTGCGCAAGAGGCAGGTATACATACGAGTATACAATTGGTCAGTGCGAGCGTTTAATTCCTAGAAAGGCAAAAAATACTTTAGTACGATTCCTCGAAAAAATTAACCTTATGAATCATGCAGATTTTTATTTTATCAAAGAACTGTTCACAGGAAAAAATGCCACAAAAAAATACTGAACTTTTTTTTATCTATAACTCAATTTCTACAAAAATTTGTGCCTGATAAGAATCCTTTTGACTACGGATTCATAATTATACATCTCAATACATTTTTTTAAATGTTTTTAAATTTAAAAGAGAGAGAATGTATATTGATATCCAGGGAATAAAAATTTGAAATACAACAAAATCGGAAAAACGCTGACATTCGTGAGGTCAGAAATAGGCTGTCTCCATGTAATAGTTTTCATAAGGAGGAACAAGAAAACGTTATTTTACCTCCTTTAAAATAAGGTATTCGAAGCCTTTGACTTTAATATACATTCTTTATTATAATAGTTATTTGTATGTTTCTTACCTGCACGCCATAAGTTGAATTTATTATATTAACATTATCCATCAACTTATCATAAACCGACATCAACCTTCGAATACCATCTTCAAAATTTTCATTAGTGTTGAATTTACCAGAATTATTGAGAATTTCCTTCCAAATATTCTTATCGATCAAATCAGGATTGGGATAATCAATTTTAATGTTTTTATAATTAACAGTTGTAGGGGAAATCAATCGGATAATATGAAGAGTCATTGTTTGCAAGCGATATTTAATAATCCAATTGTCAAAAACGTATTGAAAAACAACAATATCTAAAGCAACCACTAGCAAAAAAAATAAAAAGTTTAGATTGCTACTGTTTCCGCTCCACAAAAGAATATTAATAATAACAGCAAATGTGAAGTACAAAAAGAACACAACAAGTGCTCGCACAAGTCTGGAGCGAGTTGTCTTGTACCACGCAGTAGGAATCTGCAATTTCTCATCCACATAGCCGATATTCTGTATCAGTTTAACGTTTGAACGGGGGTTTTTAAATATTGTTAAAAGCGCAGATGACCAAAAAACAACAACCAGACTGACTTGTATGGTCTGGTCAGCAACGGACACATTAAAGTCAGAATAAAAACCAGACAGATTTTTTATTGTTCCGTAGACGTATATTGCAACAGAAAAAGACAAAAGGACGAGTGTATACATTTTCGATTTGTTTTTTAATTCTATTAATTTGTCTCCTTGTAAGGATATCTTCTGTAAACCGAAAAAAAATGAAATTCTATGCAAAGGCATCATGGCGTAAATTACGCTCAATGTCTTTTCTCTGCTTTTTTCGAGAGAATACATTTTTATCGAGTAATCTTACAGCACGTTTGTCCGACAATTCCGTCGGGTCACTTTTAAACGAGTTATAATGTCTTTATAACGCACCACGTCAGAAATCATTAAATAAGCATTTATTTTAATTAATTTATTATTCACAAAAAAACGACATTGTCGAAATGATAATAATTAAAGTAATTAATTAAAATATAGTGTACCAATTAACGCCTCAGCATTTTCATTAAATCTTTATCAGCTACCAAATTACGATAATTGTATGTTTGCCTTTAGGTAGGTACTCTAAATAATTTCATAAAAATCATTTACACAGATATTTATAAACCATTACTAAAACCAATATAATTTGAGAACCGAATAATGTGCTTTTTATATATCTTCGTTTCCTTAAAATATTACAGTTATATGTTGACAATAATTTTATACACAAGAGAAAATATATGCTTATTTTTTTTGCCCTTATTATTAAAATTATTTGCCCTTAACCTTTAAATTGGGAAAAAAAATCCTTGGATATTTTTTTTAAGTCAAAAGTGGTACTTACACTAACTAACCATCACGCCGTTTTAACGAAAGGGTAAGCAGAGAGAATAGTACACCACGTTCTTCTATCTTGGCCCACCACTTTCAGCCATAATCATACGTCTTTTGATGCATACGGTTGTTGAAGCTTTTGAGAGAGCCATCCTCAAATATTTTATATATGAGGATGCCCTATGCCTTCAACATTTGTCTAATATATTTTTTAGCAGTCCTCGCTCATACGTTCACAAGGACACTATTTATCTTATTTTTCGCAGTTGCCCACCCTAACTTAAAAACTCGTTCATTTGTTCTAGGCATTCATTATTTACATTTACATGACACATTGTCACTCTTTCATCTCTCTTGAACATCATTAATTTCGACTTGCTATCCTCCAGTTCCCTCATACAATTATCAATATACAAGTTGAAGTCATGTATTGTTGTAATATCAAATCATATTGTGCAATATTCCCTTAATTCTCGCGCGTTTGTTGGACAAACGACGTTTAATTTATTGATACCTACACATGATACATATAAATATAGGATAATACGCAGCAAGTCTCTCGACAGCTACCTACCTCGCTAGATATATACAAATACCTTGAGGTAGGTAGCTATTTTATTACATTTAACCACCTAAGGGCTTGTTTAAACATTTGCATAAATATG